>SEYY01024671.1:40000-47500 GCA_009176605.1 Armadillidium nasatum | reverse complement strand
ATATATATATATATATATATATATATATATATACTTATTTTTGTCTTTCTGGTGGGTAATGTCAGAAATCTGGTCGCTAATGGGCGAGGTGACCCGATACATGGCGTTTAAAAGTGTGCAAGTCAAAGGATGTTGGGAAAACTGATATAGGGGTCGTAGAGTTGGACAACGAAAGGGTGAGAGTGTGTAGAAAGTCAAGTCGCACCGGCCCTTCTCAATGGAGGAGGTATGCGACGCGTTCATTGTAATATCGATGGTATAGAGAGAGTGACGCAACAATCGACAAGTAGAAAGATATTGGAGAGAGGGTAAGAGCAAAAGAGTTGATGAGACGAAATGCCCTAGGCTCCACCTTTTCGAGAAGAGTTGTAGTTGTGTAACCACCCTAGATGTGTGAGGCGTACTCCTTAAAGGGGCTAACAACACCCTTATAAAGAGCAAGCAACTGGAGTGGCGTAAAAAAAATCACGAAGGAGCTTCAGAACACCCAACCTCTTAGAAGCTTGTTTAGAAAGAGAAGTAATGTGATCTTTCCAAGAAAGATCACGAGAAAAAGAAGCACTAAAAATATTAAGGAGAGATGAAGGTTTGAGTTGTGCGTTTTCGAAGAAGATATCATAGTTGTGTGGAAGATTGTGTCGATTAGAAAGATAGAGGAATTGAGTTTTTGAGGCATTGAAAACGACCATGTTTTCTCTACCCTAATTTTAAATACGAAAAAGATCAGAGGCCATTTGCTCAAAGGCTACCCTTCTCGAGTCTATTAACTGCTGTTAGGAGCGACGTCTCTCAAATATAAATGAGTAATGGAGGGTGGAGTCATCAGCATAGGAGTTTAAAGGAGACGAAGCAATAGAGAGAAAGTCATTAATGAAAAGCAGAGAAAAGTTGGGGATAGGACAGATCCTTGAGGAACACCACTGTTTATAGATTTATAGGATGAACGGTGGCTGTCTACAACAGCTGCTATAGAACGGCCGGAAAGGGAATTAGAGAGAAGGTCACAGAGAGAAGGATAGATTCCGAAAGAGGGAAGTTTGGAAATCAAAGCATTGTGCCAGACTCTATCGACGGCTTTCGATATGTCTAGCGTCACAGCGAAAGATTCACCGAAACGAAAAGCTCCAAAGAGCAGAAGATATAGTATATATATATATATATATATATATATATATATATATATATATATATATATATATATTATATATATATATATATATATATATATATATATATATATATATATATATATATATATATATATATATATATATATATATATATATATATATATATATATATATATATATATATATATATATATATATATATATATATATATATATATATATATATATATATATATATATATATATATATATATATATATATATATATATATATATATATATAAAGTTGGATTGTTTTATTCTTGTGCAAAGTCTGCAGAAGCTTATAGGATAATCCCCGGCGTGAGGAATGGGTCTTGTATCATATGAAGGCGACGACGAAGTAGATGACGAAGGGGTAAGGGGGGGGGAAGGGGATATGGGGAGGGATAAAAGCATTTAGATAAGAAAGAGAATTAGATAAATTAGATAAATCGGTTAATAAGTATTTTTTATTTTTTTAAATTGTTTAATAATTTCTTTATTGCTACTATTACTATCGCCAATAAGGAAATAATACTAATAAAATAATAGTGACAATAGTGATTTGAAACCAATGATGATAATAATAATTCAAGCTAAAAATAATAATAATAATAATAATAATAATAATAATAATCAAGCCAATGATAATAATAATAATAATAATAATGAAAATAATAATGATAATAATAATAATAATAATAAAAATAATAATTCAGGCTGATAATAATAATAATAATAATTCAAGCCAATAATAATAATATTAATAATAATATTAATAATAATAATAATAATAATATTGTAATATTAATAATTTTTTTTTTTTTTTAAATTTTTAATTTTTTTTTTTTTTTTTTTTTTTTTTTTTTTTTTTTTTTTTTATTTTTAATTTTTAATTATTATTATAATAATAGTTATAATATAATACTAATAATAAATCATACTATTTCTAATTTTGTTAAAAATAATAATAAAATTAATAATAATAATATAATAATAATAATAATAATAATAATAATAATAATAATAATAATAATAATAAAAGTTTAACATATAAACAATAGCGAAAATAAATATAGCATGAACAATATCTATTAATAATAGTACCAATTAAAGTAATAAATAAAAATAAATACAATAATAATAAAAATAAAAATAATAATAATAAAAAAATAATAAATAATAATAAATAATAATAAATAAAAGTAAATAAATTAATAAATTTTTTTTTTTTTTTTTTTTTTTTTTTTTTAAAAAAAAATAAAAAAAAAAAATAAATAAATTTTTTTTTTTTTTTAACTCGCTTTTAATTACTTTTTGAATCTTCTTTTCAAAATAAAATAAAAGAAAATATTTTAATTTTTATTTTATTTTATTTTATTTTATTTATTTTTTTTTTTGGGGGGAGGGCAATTTTTTTTATTTAAAAATAAAATTTTTTTGTTAAAAAAAATAAATTATTTTTTTTTTTTAAAATTTAAAAAAAAAAAAAAAAAATATAAATTATATATATATATATATATATATATATTATAATATATATATATATATATATATATATATATATATATATATATATATATATATATATATATATATATATATATATATATATATATATATATATATAGGACGACGTAGCGCAGTCCGAAGAGATGAAAATACCCCTAATGGGCTTAACATGCGGGGTCATAGAGTGAACTAGACCATTCCGTTTCACTCCGTTGCCCTTTGGCTCGTTCCTTTTCGCGTTTCATTTTTTCAGAGGGTCTTTAGTGTACCCTTGACTAACATTGGAGTGCCTTTTCTCCCACAACCTTCCCCCTTCTCATGTATCTTACAAATTTACAATTGCTTACACCTACGTTACTTATTAAATAAATCAAAATGGTGAAACACAAATCTGCCTCGGAGAAGCCAAGAAGGGGGGATTCCAAATATCATCCACTCCTTCCCCCATCACCTCTTAGGAGTTGGTGGCCTCCGGTGATGGGGTTGGTGCCACCAAGACTTCTATGCCGACTTGCCCTGGTGCACGGTCTTCTTTTTTCATTAATTTCTGCAACATTCGCGGTCTTTTGTGTAATCTCCACTTTGTCGAACACCACCTCTCTTCTTGTAGACCTCATCTCTTGTTCTTAACTAAAACTCAGGTGTTCGAGTGCTCTGACAGCAAACGCTACTCTGTTTCCTCCTACTGTCTTTATCCTCAATTTATATATATATATATATATATATATATATATATATATATATATATATATATATATATATATATATATATATATATATATATATATATATATATATATATATATATATATATATATATATATATATATATATATATATATATATATATATATATATATATATATATATATATATATATATATATATATATATATATATATATATATATATATATATATATATATATATATATATATATATATATATATTTAAAAAAAGACAAAAAAAATTGAGTTATTAGGCTTCACTAATATTCAATTTATTACTAATTTTTACCCGAAATCATTTTAAGTTTACACTAAAATTCTACGTTTTTTTCGACCGCTGAAAAAAGTTGCTTCAATTGGGTTTGAACCAATAATAATAATAATAATAATGATGATGATGATGATGATGATGATGATGATGATGATGATGATGATAATAATAATAATAATAAGCGTAACGCAACCTACAACAGAAGATAAGAGGAGTATCCGAATATTAAAAAGAAAACATGGCAGAATGCCTCTGAGAACATATTTTAATCTTATTTCGAAATGTTTGAACGTGATCCAAACTTGTCTGAAAGTTTTGCGTTGATTTACATCTGTCGGTTGCGTTGTTGCTTATGTAATCTTCCAATATATATGTATGTATGTATTTTTATGCAAATGTTTATGCATGTAGTTAAATATTGTGTGTGTGTGTGTGTGAAGTAGGATTGTATATTAAATTAAAAGTTAGACGTTCATTAGAATAATTATTAGGCTTAGTTTAATGAAGTCGTTGGCTAAAGGGTTAAAACGCATAATTAATTAATGTTAATTTTGAGTTTTAGTCGTGGGTGTGTCATTTCGTCGCTTCTATTTTACGTTTTCTTCGCTCTTGACCTCGTTTCTTTTCCCCTCATTCATGAAATCTTCTTAGTTTGATGTTGACCTAATTTCTTCTATTTTCCCCTCATTTATTGTAGTTTTCTTTGTTGTTCTCACTCATGTAGTCTTCTTCTTTCTTTGTACTTTACCTTATTTCTTCCTCTTTTTCCCCTCACTTATTGTAGTTTTCTTTCTGTTCTTCTCACTGGTGTAGTCTTTTTTTCTTCTTACTTTACCTTATTTCTTCCTCTTTTTCCCCTCACTTATTGTAGTTTTCTTTCTTTGTACTTTACGTTATTTCTTCCTCTTTTTCCCCTCACTTATTGTAGCTTTCTTTCTTTGTACTTTAGGTTATTTCTTCCTCTTTTTCCCCTCACTTATTGTAGTTTTCTTTCTTTGTACTTTAGGTTATTTCTTCCTCTTTTTCCCCTCACTTATTGTAGTTTTCTTTCTGTTCTCACTGGTGTAGTCTTTTTTTCTTCTTACTTTACCTTATTTCTTCCTCTTTTTCCCCTCATTTATTGTAGTTTTCTTTCTGTTCTTCTCACTCGTGCAGTTTTCTTTCTTCGCACTTTAATACCTTATTTCTTCCTCTTTTTTTTTTCCCCCCTCATTGTAGTTTTCTTTGTATATATGTTAATATTTACAATTTTCATTGTTGTTTTTAATATTTTTTTTTTGTTCAAATTAAGTTATTGTTGTTATTACTTATTATTATTAGTAGTAGTAGTTGCAGTATTTTTTGTTTTATTTTTAAGGTTAATTTTAAGTTTTTTATTTTATTATTATTATTATTATTATTATTATTATTATTATTATTATTATTATTATTATTTTAGTTTTCATTTATAATTTTAGCATTTATTATTGTTATTATTATTATTTATTATTATTATTATTATATTTTTATAATTATTATTATTATTATTATTATTTATTATTATTATTATAGTCTACGTTTATATTGCTGCAGACTTTGTTGACAATTTTAATGTTTTTATTTTAATTATAAAAATGTTTTTTTCTGGTTGCGCCGTCGTATTTTTTTTTTATTTTTTATTTTTTCTTTATTTTTTTTTTATTGTTTTGAAGTTATTTTGGTTGTTAATGAAAATAATGTTACAGTTGGCATTATTAATGATATAACTTGCAATATTTTTTTATTTATTTATTATTATTATTATTATTATTATTATTATTATTGCTTATTGTTTTCTCAGCGGAGTTGATAATCTCATTGTTTATATATTTGCTTTGTTGTTTAATTGCCAGTTTTCTTTTCTTGTTTTCTTTTTTTTTTGTTTTCTTTTGTTTTCTTTTTTGTTTTTCTTTGTTCTCGATGATAATCCCCCTGCCATTGCAATTCGTGTCTTTGTTTCTCAAGCGATCTTCTTTTTTTTTTCTTCTTCTTCTTTGTTGAAGATCCCTTTCGAGTTTATAAATCGTGAAGATTTATCTTTCTTGAAGTTTCTATGCTCGAATTTATAATTAAAAAGAAAACCATGAACGATATCTCTCTTTGGGATCTTCATCTTCTTTCTTTTTACTTCATCTTTTTTCTTGATCTTTTGTTCGCTTTTGGTATCTTTTTCTTCTTTCTTTCTCGACTCTTCATCTCTTTTCTTGATCTTTTTTCATTTTCTTTTTCTTCTTTCTTTTTACTTCGTCTTTTTCTTGATCTTTTGTTCGCTTTTGGTATCTTTTTTCTTCTTTCTTTTTCGATGTTTCATCTCTTTACTTGATCTTTTTCCTTTCTTTCTTTTTCTTCTTACTTTTTACTTCATCTTTTTCTTGATCTTTTGTTCGCTTTTGGTATCTTTTTTCTTTCTTTTTCGATGTTTCATCTCTTTACTTGATCTTTTTTCTTTCTTTCTTTTTCTATGTTTCATCTCTTTACTTGATCTTTTTCTTTCTTTCTTTTTCGATGTTTCATCTCCTTTCTTGATCCCTTCGGTATATTTATTTTCTTTCTTTCTTTTTCGATACTTTATCTCTTTTTGATCTTTTGTTCCTCGTTTTTATCTTTGTATTTCTTTTTCTCGACTCTTCTCTTTTCTTGATCTTTTTCTTTCTTTTTAATTTATTTATTTCTTTTCCGATACATTATCTCTTTTCTTGATCATTTGTTCCTCTCTTTTTGGTATCTATCTTTTTCTTTACTTTCTTTCTTTCTACTTTTTCGATGCTTCATCTATTTTCATTATCTATTGTCCACCTCTCTCTTTGGAATTTTTATCTTCTTTTTTTTCCGATACATTATCTCTTTACTTGGTCTTCTTTCTTTTCTTAATGCTTTATCTCTTTTTCTTGATGTTTTTGGCATCTTTATCTTCTTTTTCTATCCCTTTCGATACATCATCTCTTTTCTTGATCTTTTTCATCTCTTTGATATCTTTATCATTTTTCTTTCTAATTGTTTGATACTTTATTCCTTTTCTTTATCTATTATTTATCTCTTTGGTATCTTTATCTTCTTTCTTTGTAATTGCTCAATACTTTATATCTTTTCTTCATTCTTTTGTTCATTCTTTTTCTATCCTCTTTTTCTTTTATTCGTTTATTTTTTTAACTATAATTCTTGATCTTTCATTTTGTTTCTTTTTTTCTTCATCCCTTTTCTTGATCTTTTTGTTTATTTATTCTTCTTGGTTTTTGATTTATTTTCGAACATCTTTATCTACATTCTTTATATTTTTTTTAATTTTTTTTCTTAATCTTTTTCATAATCTTTTTTCTTGTTCATTTCTACATCTTTTATTTTTTGTTCATTTAACTTCATATTTTTTCTTGTTTATATCTCTTCATCTTTTCTCTTGTTCATTTATTTTCATCTTTCATTCTGATTCATTCCTCATCTTTTTCCTAGTTCATTTACTTTCCTCTTTTTTCTTGTTAATTTTTATCAATCTTTTTCCTTATTCATTTACCTTCATTTTTCTCTTGTTCATTTTCCTTCATTTTTTCTCTTGTTCATTTTCCTTCATCTTTTTTACTTGTTCATTTTCCTTCATTTTTTCTCTTCATTTTCCTTCATTTTTTACTTGTTCATTTTCCTTCATTTTTTCTCTTCATTTTCCTTCATTTTTTACTTGTTCATTTTCCTTCATCTTTTTTTCTTGTTCATTTACCTTTTTCCTTTCAGCGGCTTTTTTTATTTCTTTGTTCATTCTTGATCTTTATAACATTTTACTTTATCTACTCTTCTCACTCAATCTCATTAGTTTATTTTTTATTTCATT
>SEYY01024671.1:32500-35000 GCA_009176605.1 Armadillidium nasatum | reverse complement strand
ATTATATATATATATATATATATCATATGGAATCGAGAAAATTTTTACCCACCACTATGTTAACCGCGTCGCCCCTCCAAAAAAAAATTGTATAGAAAAACAAATCACTACTGGCCTCGAACCACAGTCCTCTGTTTGACTTTTGATTTTTTTGTCTGTTTATTACTCTGTTTTGATATATCTATTCATCCTGTCATCATTTTTTTTAATGTCTGTTTTATTTTATTTTCTGTTCCTTTAAAGGTCTGTGTTATTTTATTGTCTGCTTTGTTAACAAAATTTGTTCATCTTTTTTTACTTTTTACTTCATCTGTTTCCTTTTCATTTGTGTTCTGCTCTGTGGGTTGTCTGTTCTTTTTGTCTGTTTTACTTATAGTCTTTGTTTTTTTTTGTCTGTTTTACTGTTATACTTTCAGTTCCTTTGTCTGTTTTACTGTTTATTTTTCTGTTTTACTGTTATGCTGTTTTTTTTTTTTTTTTACAAAGTTATACCCTGTTCTTTTGTCTGTTTTATATTATATTATGCTGTTTTTTGTCTGTTTTACAAAGTTATACTCTGTTCTTTTGTCTGTTTTACTGTTTCTTTTTCTGTTTTACTAAGTTAGTCTTATTTTTTGTCTGTTTTACTTAGTTTTACCCTGTCTGTTTTACTCAGTTATACTTTCAGTTCCTTTATCTTTTTTACTGTTTCTTTTCGTTGTACTAAGTTATCCTGTCTGTTTCTTTGTCTGTTCTACTTAGTTATACTCTCTGTTTCTTTGTCTGTTTTACTGTTATACTTTGTTTCTTTGTCTTTTTTACTGTTTCCTTTTCCGTTTTACTTAGTTATAATCTGTCTGTTCCTTTGTCTGTTTTACTGTTATAGTTTCTGTTCTTTTTAACTGTTATGTTTCTTTTTCTGTTTGTTATATTGTCTGTTTTACTTATATTTTGTCTGTTTTACACAGTTATACTCTGTATGTTTTGCTCAGTTATACTGTCTGTTTCTTTTTCTGTTTTACTATCTTGTATATTTTCATTTGTTTCTCTGTTTCATTTTCTCTATTGTTTTGTCTGTTCATTTGTTGTTTGTTAAATACTTGTTTTTGGCTGTTCTATGTTGTTGGTTGTTTTACCCTGTCTGTTGTTTGTTCTTTCTGACTGTTTTATACATTTGTCTTTTTTACTCTCTCTGTGTTAGCTGTTCCTTTATAGTCTGTTTAATACTTCTTTTATCTGTTCTACTTTGTAGGTTGTTTTATCCTCTCTATTTTACATTGTATATTGTCTGTCTGTTTTACTCCGTCTGTTATCTGTTCCTCTATTTTTCTATATATGTCTGTTTATACCTCTGTTCATTTTACGCTGTTTTACTCCGTCTGTTGACTGTTTTTACTGTCTCTGTTATTTGTTTATTTATTTGGCTGTTCCACTCTTGATTGTCTTTTCCCTTGTTTTTTATTTTACTTTGTCTGTGTTACTCCACCTTCTGTCTGTTTTGACTCTGTTTTTATCTAAGTGCCTGTGGCTGTTTCACTGTTGATTGTCAATTCCTTTTTATTTTTAGTAAGTGTGTTGTCTGTTTTACTCCATCTGTTTTTTGTCTTTTCCTTCGTGTTTTGATTCTGTTGCTTGTCTGTTTATTTGGCTGTTTGTGTCGTACTTTTATCTTGTCCTTTTTACTGTCTGTTGTCTGTTTTGACTGTGTTGTCTGTTTTACTGTCTGTTGTCTGTTCCTTTGTTTTGACTGTGTTGTCTGTTCCTTTGTCTGTTTTACTCTGTCGTCTGTTCCTTTGTCTGTTTTGACTGTTTGTTTGTTTATATATCCTATTACGTAATAAATGCCAACGTTAACAAAGTTAAAAAATTGGTTCATTTTTCAAAATTACAAAAATAAAAAAAAAATTCGAATATTTTTTCGTTTCTCAAAAAAAAAAAAAAAAAAAAAAAAACTTTTTTGATTTTCTTGGAAAAACTTTTTAATAAAATATTTTTAAAAGAAAAAAAATAATATATTTCTTATTATTTATTTAAAAGATCATTTTATCATTATTATTAAATAAAGTTATTGTTGTAACTTTTTTAATAACTTTTAATTTTAATTTTATTTTTTTTTTTAATATAAGAAGTATATTAATTTTTTTTTTAAATTTTTTAAAAAAAATTTTTTTTTAATTTTAATAAAATTTTAAAAAAAATTAAAAAAAAAAAAAAAAAAAAAAAAAAAAAAAAAAAAAAAAAAAAAAAAAAGTTAAAAAGAAAAAGTTGAAGTTTTGTTATTTAAATATAATTAAAAAGTTTTAGTCAAAATAACTTAATATTAAAGAATTTATATACATATTACTTTAATATTTTTGATAGCCGAGATATTTTGCATATATATATATATATATATATATATATATATATATATATATATATATATATATATATATATATATATATATATATATATATATATATATATATATATATATATATATATATATATATTATATATATGTCATTTATCTCATTTGGT
>SEYY01024671.1:22500-30000 GCA_009176605.1 Armadillidium nasatum | reverse complement strand
ATTTTTAAATTTAATTATAAAGTTCAAATTATTCTTTCTGTATCTCCTCATATTTCTCCTTTTCACTCTCCCTCCCTCTCATTTCCCCATTCCCTCTTCCTCATCCTAACTCTGTCTCTCTCTCTCTTTTCTGTATCTCCTCATTTCTCAATTCCCTCTTCCTCATATTAACTCTCTCTCTCTCCATTTCTTTATCTATATATTCTCTCTCTCTCTTCTCTATCTCCTCATTTTCTCTATTCCCTCATCCTCATCCTAACTCTCTCTCTTCTCTATCTCCTCATTTCTCTATTCCCTCTTCCTCATCCTAACTCTCTCTCTCTCTCCTCTCTATCTCCTCATTTCTATATTCCCTCTTCTTCATCCTAACTTTCTCTCTCTCTCTCTCTCTCTCTCTCTCTCTCTCTCTCTCTCTCTCTCTCTCTCTCTCTCTCTCTCTCTCTCTCTCTCTCTCTTTTCGTAATTCTTTTCATTTAATATTCAATTAAAAATTTGTTTGAAACTTGAAATCTTGAATAAATGTCACGAATAAAAAGATTTCCCCCTCAAATATTTTCTCTACAATGAGCTCCACCCCACACACACGCATATATATATATATATATATATATATATATATATATATATATATATATATATATATATATATATATATATATATATATATATATATATATATATATATATATATATATATATATAGGGATGGAGTGAAGTATCGGTATCGGTATCGACGAGTATCGGCATCGGTATCGACGAGTATCGGCATATTTTTAACTATCGGTGTTGACATCGGTATCGGTGAATTTGAAAGTCTTGGTATCGGTATCGGTAAAAATTTTGGGATCGCTCCACCCCTAGTATATATATATATATATATATATATATATATATATATATATATATATATATATATATATATATATATATATATATATATATATATATATATATATATATATATATATATATATATATATATATATATATTATTATTGTTATTATTATTATTTTTATTGTTTATTAATTTATTGTGCGTTTATATTTATTAGTAATTATTATTATTATTAATTGTTAATATTATTTTTGTTAATTTATTAATTTACTGTGCATTTATATTTTATTATTTTTTATTTTATTTATTCTATTATTGTTAGGTATTTTATTTTTATCATTATCATTTATTTATTTATTTTCACTTATTATAGTATTATTATTTTATTATTATTTTATTATTATTATTATTATTATTATTATTATTATTATTATTATTATTGCTATTATTATTGTTATTATTATTATTATTATTATTATTATTATTATTATTATTATTGTTATTAATTGTTATTATTATTTTTATTATTATTATTATTATCATTTAATATGTTTGAAATGAGTAGAAAATGAATTACTCCTAATGATTTGATTTTAAATAATGAAAATATTAAAGAGTAAATTTGCATAATAAAGATTTAAAAGGTCCATATTAACGTTGCTTCCTCCGAGCACCCCCAAGCCTCTGGGGGGTGGAAATGGGGGAATGCTGAAAAATTTATTGCTATTAACTTTGCTTAACATTTACCACATCCCCACCCCCACCCCCATCCCCATCCGTAATAACTATCTAACACTCCCTTTTTCATGCATCCCTTTTCATATAAAGAAAAGACCACACCCATACTTAATAATAATAATAATAATAATAATAATAATAATAATAGTACATAATAAATATAATAACTAATAGTAATTATTGTTTTAATAGTAATAATAACAATAATTACAATAACAATGATAATGATTATTTTAATAATAATAAATATAATAATAATAATAATAATAATAATAATAATAATAATAATAATAAGAATTTTAAATAATAATAATAATAATTAAGAATTTTAATTAATAATAATAAAAATATAAATATATAAATAATAAGAAAGTAATTATTAATAATAATACAATAAATATTTAAATAATAAAAATAATAGTAATGAAAATAATAGTTAATGGTGATACTAATTTATAATAGAAACTAGTAGTAATAATAATAGATATAATAATAATTATAATTTAATTATAATAAATAAAAATAATATAAATACATAAATAATAGTAGTAATAATTAAAATAATAATAAAAATAATTTATATAAATAAATTAGAAAATAATAATAGAAGCTAATAATTGAAATAATAATAATAATTAATAATAATTAATAACAATAATAATATAATAATATAATAGTACATTATAATATATATATATATATATATATATATATATATATATATATATATATATATATATATATATATATATATATATATATATATATATATATATATATATATATATATATATATATATATATATATATATATATATATATATATATATATATATATATATATTAAAAGTTTGCTCATTCGTCTACGAAGTTGAAGCACAAAAAATAGAAAAGTCCGTTACTTTGGTGGACCTTTTGCAAAGTTTTATTTTATTTTTTATTTTTATATATTTATATATGTTTTTCTCTTTCATTTTTTTATGGAATTTTCTTTTTCAAATAAAAAGGAATATAGTTATTATACTTTTTTGCGCTGCACGAACGTCATTTAGAAAGTTAATTTATATATATATATATATATATATATATATATATATATATATATATATATATATATATATATATATATATATATATATATATATATATATATATATATATATATATATATATATATATATATATATATATATATATATATATAATAATAATTTTACTTTCTAAATGTCGTTCGTGCAACTCAAAATGTATAATAATTATATTCCTTTTTATTTGAAACGAAAATTCCATTAAAAAAAAAAAAAAGTTGGAAAAATATATAGTTTATTACAGTGTGTCCCATTCACTCTCGGCTCCAGATATGGAACAGATTTAATAAAAGTTTCCACGAAGATATTTTGGTGTGTGAGAATCGTACTGACATCTCAACAAGTGTTGGAAGTGATCTCCATTTAGTATCAAGGCATGTTTGGACACGCTTTTCCATGTTACGGAATGTTGTCACCAACATTACTAGGAATCATAGCGTTAATTGCGTACCAAATGTTATCTTTGTTACATGAAAATAACGTGGCTTGTTGCGATACATTTTTAATTTCAGCATGCCCCATGGGAGGAAATAAAGCTGGGCAACGTCAGGTGACCTTCATGGTCAAAATCCATTTAAAAAGGCCCAATCTTCAAAGCAGGGCTCAATTTTGTACATGATTACAAGTTGCTTCATCCTGCTAAAAATAGCCAGTACAGAATTCCTCCTCAATGAAGATGTTCATATATATGACCAGTTCTTTGACATCTATAAGAGTATATCTGGGACGGAGAGCAAATGGAACACCCTGTATTGTAGTATCTTCAGAATATAGATATATAAAATTTTAATATGTGAGCAAATGGAACACCCTGTATTGTAGTATCTTCAGAATATAGATATATAAAATTTTAATATGTGATGAACATAGCTGGGACCGAGAGCAAGTGGGACACCCTGTACTGTAGTATCTTCAGAACATAGATATATAAAATTTTAATATATGATGAACATATCTGGAACCGAGATAACATGGGACACCCTGTACTGTAGTATCTTCAGAACATAGATATATAAAATTTTAATATATGATGAACATATCTGGAACCGAGATAACATGGGACACCCTGTTCAGTAGTATCTTCAGAACATAGATTTATAAAATTTTAATATTATGATGAACATGGAGAGAGATGCAAATTTTAGTACTTTTAAAATTTAGAGTTTTTGAATCGTGATACAGAAAGAATTTATTCTTCAATTTCTGATCTGAGGTAATTCTATTTTGTCTTGGGGAGTACACTTGGCCCTTACTACTAAGCAACCTCTCACTCTTAACAGAAAGAGGTGGAGCACAGATTTATTTATAAGCCATTATATATATGTAAAATAATCGGCAGAAAATTGACTATAACGATTGAGAAAAATATGCCGATGCCGATTAATCGTCCCATCAGTACTTATATATATATATATATATATATATATATATATATATATATTATATATGTAAAATAATCGGCAGAAAATTGATATAACGATTGAGAAAAATGCCGATGCCGATTAATCGTCCCATCAGATATATATATATATATATATATATATATATATATATATATATATATATATATATATATATATATATATATATATATATATATATATATATATATATATATATATATATATATATATATATATATATATATATATATATATATATATATATATATATATATATATATATATATATTTATATAGTTTTTATATATATTAAAAATATATTCCTCTCTTTTAAAATTTTATATAGGGTTATTTAAATTTCGGATTTTATATATCGAGATTTTCGTTGGAAAGAAAGGACGTAATATATTTAAGTCAAAAAGGGTTAAATAGAAGCTTGAAGATAGAAAAGATCAATCAATGGAGAAATAGAAGATAGAAGAATTAACAAGAAAGAATCAACGAGAGTAACAACTATTCCAGATGAGAAGAACATCAAAAATGGAACTCTTAGCTATATGGCAAGAGTAACCTTTAGCTATATGGCGAAGGTGATAATCCATTCTCATCGAAGTTAACTTAAATAATTTAGATATAAAAATCAAGATACTCCATTATCATCTAAACAAAGAGAAGAAGGTTGGAACTCATCGAAACTTCCTCCGAAGAGAAGTTATTTAATCTCGACAAAAACCACGCTACCTAAAAGTCTTTTATTACTATATAGTTTATGTTAGAAAGTAAAGTTAATTAAGACAACATAAGAATTAAAGAATTAAAGAATTAACTATATCAGATCTATTTTTTATATATCATCCCAAAATAATAATATAATATATATATATATATATATATATATATATATATATATATATATATATATATATATATATATATATATATATATATATATATATATATATATATATATATATATAGTGGTAAATTAATTTACCACGTAACTTGGGGGAAAGTTTAGACGAGGGTTCGATTTATTCCCGAGGGAAATACTCCCTAATAAGCTTTTACCAAGTTGCTAAAAGTGTGTGTGTGTCTGTATGTGTGTGCATGTTACATTATTTATATATGATTTTTAAATGGCTTGGGAATAAAATGGATATATATATATATATATATATATATATATATATATATATATATATATATATATATATATATAGTATATATATATATATATATATATATATATATATATATATATATATATATATATATATATATATATATATATACCCTATGCGGGATACTTATATATATATATATATATATATATATATATATATATATATATATATATATATATATATATATATATATATATATATATATATATATATATTATTTTATTATTATTATTATTATTATTATTATTATTATTATTATTATTATTAGCAGTAGTAGTAGTAGTAATATATATAGTGAAGAATTATACCACATTTAACCTGTTAAGTGGTTTTTATTTAAATAAGTCATTAACCATACAAAACTTACAATATATAAAATTATCGCAGTTAATTTTAAGCTTTTTCTATTGAAAAAACTATTCTTAAATTCAAGGCTAGTGGGTGACGCCACATTTTTAAACTATGGTTCTATCTGTAACCGCAAGATGTCTCTTCCCATAATTTCTGTAGAATTTCTGTATATTTATTGGAAGTAGCTTCCATTTTAGGTCGGTTTAAAAAAATATATTTTTTATTTTGTACAAATTTTTTTAAATTTTGTAATTTTGAATAAATTATAATTTAATATTTATGTTATTTGACAATTATAAAATAAATATGTATATATATATATATATATATATATATATATATATATATATATATATATATATATATATATATATATATATATATATATATATATATATATGGTTGGGGATTGTTTTGCTTTTTTATATATGAATTAAATTTTAGAAATCAGTTTTTTTTTTTTTTTTTAATTTTTTTTTTTAGTTACAAGTTTTTTTATTAGTAAGCTTACTCACCTAAGTATTAAATAATAAATAAATATAATTTGTTAATTAGTTTACTTAGGTAGGTTATTTAAATTATAATTTTTTTATTAAAAGTATAAGAAAAGCTATTTTAAATTTTTTTTTATTTTTTTATTTTTTTATATTTTTTTTTATTTATTTATTTATTTTTAATTTTTTAATGAAAATTACGAAAATGCGACTAATTGAACTAATTCTCTGTATTTAAATTTTAAAGAAAACAAGTAAACAATATTATTATTATTATTTTTAAAGATATTTTATTGTTTCTGTGCTGTTATTTAATTTTTATTATTATATTAAGATATATTTTTAAAATAAAAGAAAAAAAAAATTTTTAGCGTTGGAATTAAAAGTAAAAGAAGCTATTTAAAAATTTTTTTAATTTTTTTTTTTTTTTTTTTTTTTTGAAGAAAAATAAAACTAATTAATTTCTATAATTAGAAAATAAGTTAATAAACACAGAGCTTTGAATAGAATATTAAATGTAAGTGAATAGGTACAATTAAATCAATTATTTAAAACAAAAAAAATCATCGGGGGGAGGGGGTTAGATTGCCGAATGCAGGTGGCACATTTCAATCCTAAAGCTTCTCATTTTCTTTTGTTACTTTTTTTTATCACAAAATTTTATGGAAAAAGTTAACTACAGTAAACTTTTTTTTTCTTTTTTTTTTTTTAATAAGTTTATATTTATATAGATACTAGAGGTAGCTTATATTTATTTTATTATTTTTTTTTTTTTTTGTTTTATTTTAATTAAATGAAATTTGTGATTAATAAGGGTATATATATATATATATATATATATATATATATATATATATATATATATATATATATATATATATATATATATATATAAAATATAAATAAAATAAATAAATAAAAAATAATAATAATATAAAAAAATTATAATTAATTATTAAAAAAAATATTTCTATTGAAATTTTTATATTAATAAATTTATATAACTCACTCGCCTTTTACAAAAAATAAATAAAAATTCAAAAAGCAAAAAAAAAAAAAAAATTAAAATTTAAATATTAAATTAAATAATTTTATTTTTAATATATATATATATGAATATAAATATATATATATATATATATATATATATATATATATATATATATATATATATATATATATATATATATATATATATATATATATATATATATATATATATATATATATATATACGCGAACCAAACTGACATTGCCCTATTCGAAAAAGTGGACTTTTTAGGTATATTTCTTCCTATGATCTCCTTGGGAAATCGAACCAGCGCCTTGAAGTGCATGAGTAAAATACACTACCGTTATTCCACGGTAGCGTATACTTCAGTTTCTTTTAAATTAAAAAAAAAAATA
>SEYY01024671.1:10000-17500 GCA_009176605.1 Armadillidium nasatum | reverse complement strand
GCCCGTGCCACTTTAGCCTTAGGAGCCCTTCAAAAAGATAAGAAGTATTATCCAAAGAATAAAAGTTTCGTTATTATCTCCCTCTCAAAAAAAAGAAACTTTCTTCTTTCTTTTTAATCGATGGCTGCAAATCGTTTTGTCACTGAAAATCTTTCTTTTTACCCCTCAATCATATTTTTTTTACCCTCGATTTATCTTATAATTCCCCTTCTGTTTTCCCCTCTTTTTTTTAAGTTGGTTTGACGTTTATTATAATACCACCCCCGAGTTTTCCCCTTTCACAGCTTTTTAAGCTTCTAACTCCCATTGTGCACTTTAACTGATCCAGTAAATGCGTAAAAAAGGAGAAGGATTTCCCCCTAAAGAAGAAGGATTTCCCCCTAAATAAAGCCTTTTACTCTTCTTTACCCTTTTTTTTAAGGGTAATTTCCTTAGCCCCTCTTTTAATCGTATATTCGATCGCCTTCCAATTATCTAAAAGGTTTCTGAATCTGGCCGCAAAGATCTATTCAGAAAGATTCGATCAATTTCTACCCTAAAACGATTCTTTCTCTCCCCCTCCCCCCCTCAAAAAAAAAAACCTCTTAAAAAAGATAAATAAACTCTATTCATTTTTCCCCTCACTCCAAGTCATTCATTTCCGTTCTCTTCCCCCCCTCACCCCACCCCTACCCCCTTGATGGAAACTCAGATGATCGGTTCTCATTCACACCTTTTCTTCAACGAATAATGTTTCTGGGATGGGGGATATTCTGTAACCCCGTTTATTTTTTCTGGGAAAGGGGAGAGGGGAGAGATGCTTCGTTCAAGCTGTTGCTCAGAACCATTAAAAGTGGATGGTGTAGGGAAGCATGGGAACTCTCATTTAAAGCAGGGAAACATGGGACCCTTCACATTGATAGTGTATCAGACGATAGATTGCATCAAGACACAATGGAAGATTTTAAATGGAAGAGAGAGGGAGGGACGGGGGAAGGACATAAAGGGAGGGAGGGAGAGAGAGAGAGAGAGAGAGAGAGAGAGAGAGAGAGAGAGAGAGAGAGAGAGAGAGAGAGAGGGGGGTTTAGCAGATGTATATTACAGATTCATGTGCAGATGCAATAGTATTGTAGGTGCGGATACAAATAGTTCTCTTTATAAGAAGAAGTAATATGCAATTATAGATAAAGAAATTGACAGAAAAAAAGAAGAAAGAAAAAGAAATGTACAACGAAAAAGACAGAAACCTAAAATAATTAAATACAAAGAAAAAAGAAAATTCCAAAAAGACAACTGAAAAAAAGACAATTTAAAAGACGAACAGAACTAAAAAAAAAAGGACAATTTAAAAGGCAGAGAACAGACAATGGAACAGGCACATCATAACACTTTTTAAATGTTAACTTATCATTTTAATGGAAAAAAATATTACCCTTTAGAAAAAGGGTTACAAAAGGAAGAAATAATGAGCTTCACACTTTAATTCAAAAGGCAGCGCTTAAGAGCCGACGTCTGTGCTCCGTCAAAATTTTGGGTGGAGCTGGATTCGAAGCCGGCAAAGGAGTGCAAACAAGAATTTGGTACAACCGAATTCGGAGCTGGCGGCCGAGAGATGACGAGATTTTGGATTGAGCTGGATTTAAATCCGGCGTCGGAGCTCCGACATGATTTTGAGTGGATCCGAATTCGGACCCGACATGTGCACCGACAAAATTTTGGGTGGAGCTGGATTCGAAGCCGGCAAAGGAGTGCAAACAAGAATTTGGATTCAACCGAATTCGGAGCTGGCGGCCGAGAGATGACGAGATTTTGGATTGAGCTGGATTTAAATCCGGCGTCGGAGCTCCGACATGATTTTGAGTGGATCCGAATTCGGACCCAACATGTGCACCGACAAAATTTTGGGTGGAGCTGGATTCGAAGCCGGCAAAGGAGTGCAAACAAGAATTTGGTACAACCGAATTCGGAGCTGGCGGCCGAGAGATGACGAGATTTTGGATTGAGCTGGATTTAAATCCGGCGTCGGAGCTCCGACATGATTTTGAGTGGATCCGAATTCGGACCCGACATGTGCATCGACAAAATTTTGGGTGGAGCTGGATTCGAAGCCGGCAAAGGAGTGCAAACAAGAATTTGGTACAACCGAATTCGGAGCTGGCGGCCGAGAGATGACGAGATTTTGGATTGAGCTGGATTTAAATCCGGCGTCGGAGCTCCGACATGATTTTGAGTGGATCCGAATTCGAACCTGAACATGTGCTGACATGTGCATCGAAGCCGGCAAAGGAGTGACAAAATTTGGTACAACCGAATTCGGGTGGCGGCCGAGGAGCGAGATTTTGGATTGAGCTGGATTTAAATCCGGCGTCGGAGCTCCGACATGATTTTGAGTGGATCCGAATTCGAACCTGACATGTGCATCGACAAAATTTTGGGTGGAGCTGGATTCGAAGCCGGCAAAGGAGTGCAAACAAGAATTTGGTACAACCGAATTCGGAGCTGGCGGCCGAGAGACGACGAGACTTTGGATTGAGCTGGATTTAAATCCGGCGTCGGAGATCCGACATGATTTTGAGTGGATCCGAATTCGGACCCGACGTCTGTGCACCGATATGATTTTGGATGGAGCCTAATTCGGAGTCAGCATCTGAGATCCGATAAGATTGTTGATGGTGGAGCCGAATTTAAAACCTGAGTCGAAGCGAAGACAAGATTTTTGGCGAAGCCGGATTCGGAGGCGTTGTTGGAGCTTCGAAATGATTTTGGAAGGAGACCAATTCGGAGGTGTTGTTGGAGCTTCGAAATGATTTTGGAAGGAGACCAATTCGGAGGCGTTGTTGGAGCTTCGAAATGATTTTGGAAGGAGACCAATTCGGAGGCGTTGTTGGAGCTTCGACATGATTTTGGGTGGAGCCCAATTCGGAACAGAAAATTCTTATTATAAACTAAGGTAAATGAAAAAAGAAGAGTAATTGAGAGGAATCGGAGCCGATTCCGGTGAGGAGCCGCAGCCGGTTACGGATCTGAATCCGGATCCTTTACCGGATTCGTAGCCATAATCAGAGCCGGGGCCGGAGCTTCAAACTTTAAAATTTCAAAAATCGTATAAATATTAACATGTTTTTTTTATCCCACACACACCCACACCCACACCCACACCCACACCCACACACCACACCCACACGCACCCACACCCACACACACACACACACACACACACACACACACACACACACACACACACACACACACACACACACACATATGTCTATATACATACATATATATATATATATATATATATATTATATATATATATATATATATATAATATATATATATATATATATATATATATATATATATATATATATATATATATATATATATATATATATATATATCGGTATATATATATATATAGTATATATATATATATATATATATATATATATTTTTATATATATATATATATATATATATATATATATATATATATATATATATATATATATATATATATATATATATATATATATATATTCTATGGAAATTGGAAAATATATAAGTACGATATACAAAGAGAGAGAGAGAGAGAGAGAGAGACAGACAAAAAGAGGGAAAAGGAAAAAAAACGGGTAAAAAAAAAAAAGAGAGAGAGAGAGAGAAAAAAAAGAAGGTTGTTTAGTGTTGTTATTTGATACGTGGATTCTGATCAATCTTGGAAAGTCGACTTTAGAAAACGTCTCTTCTTCTCATCATTGAAGATGAGATTCCCAATCTTATTTTCTACTTTTATTTGAAGGAAAAAAAAGACCTTTGAGATCTCTCAACACACACACACACACACACACACACACACACTCACACACACACACACACACACACTCTCACACACACACACACACACGCACACACACACACACACACACTCACACACTCACACACTCTCTCTCTGTCAGTCTCACTGACTCTCTCTCCCACTCACTCACTCTCTCTCACCCACTCACTCACTCACTTTTTCAGTCACACTACTCTCTCACTCTTTCACTCTCACTCACTCACGCACCCACACACCACTCTTTCTCTCTCTCTCACTCACTCACTCTCTAACTCACTCACTGACTCTGATTTAAGATAAATCATAACTCACTCTCTCACTCACTCACTCACTCACTCACTGATTTACTCTGATAAATAAATCCATAAGTATTATAGCTGTCGATATATATATCATATATATATATATATATATATATATATATATATATATATATATATATATATATATATATATAAACGTCATTACTATTTAATGACATCAATAAATAAATAACAGCTGTTTGTGACGTCATATAAAACCTTACCAAGGTCTCTCTCTAAATAGGACAATATCCACAAGTGGGTATAAATTATAAGGAAGCAGACGACGAAATTACCCCAATTTATTATTTATCTCTGTCTCTCAACGGTTATTTTTTTTTTTCTTCTTTTTTTTTCTTTTGGTTATTTCAGAAAGCAAATATCTGATGATAATATTTAAAGGGGAGGAGTTAAAAAAATAAATTCTTAGGTTTCAAATAAGATTTAATTAAGAAAATAAATTTATATTATAATATAATAGTATATATATATATATATATATATATATATATATATATATATATATATATATATATATATATATAAAATAAATATTCAGTATGAAGATCCTAGGGTTTTAAGGCCTATCGCGGATGCCTAATATATATATATATATATATATATATATATATATATATATATATATATATATATATATATATATATTCCCTCTGGTGGACAAAGGCCAGAGGCCTACGAAAATTTCCTCCAGAGTTAGGGAGAAAATCAAATATGGTCAAATTAAAGGTTGACATGTCCCGATATACGGTTTAAAGGTGTGTAAGTCATAGGAAGTTGGAAAATAAGTGAAGGGAGTGTGTTCTAGACTTTACTAGTAGAGTACATGTAAGATTGAGCATAGCGGTTCAGTCTGGGTTCAGAGAGTTGGACAGAGAAAGGATGAAAATGTGTAGAAAGGCGTGTCGCACGAGCCCTTCTCAATGGAGGAGATATGCGACGGGAAATTTCAAAAGAGCAGTGCCCTTTGTAATAGCGATAGTATAGAGACAGTGACGCAACAATTCGACGATCAGAAATAGATTGGAGAGAATGTTAGTGAGAGCGGGAGAATTGATAAGACGCCACCGTTTCAAGGAGAGCTGTATTAGATAAACCTAAACTTTAGGTTATGAAATCAGGTTAGAAGAAAGAATTCAACATTAAAAAGGAAAAAGATTACAGTCGAGTTGTCACATGTTTTAAGCATACTCAGTACAATCACATGTTTATAATCTGTTGAGGTTTAATGAAATAAAGTAATTATATGAGTATGATGTCATAGAATGACTCTACATTAATGAAAAATAGTTTCAGATAAATTAGCATGTGTTTATAATTCTGCATGATGTATAAATTGTTAATTATGATATGAACGAAGAGTGAAGGATTGGAACTTAAATGGAGAAGGTGGGAGCTCGTGAAGCGGCTGAAGGACTGAATATGTGAAATTGTAAAGGTTGAGACATTCTAAAGTGAAGGTATAGGGATCTGAAAGCGTAAAAGAGAAGAATTTGCTAAATGTAGAAGTTAAAAAGTAGAGATATACAGAAGTGAAGGTATGGGGATCTTAAAATGGAAAATGATAGGGTTCGTGAAAATGAAAAGGTGTTGTGTATAATGGTTAAGGTTAGGAACCTGAAAAGCTATAGTAAGGTATGTTTAGTGGATATATGTTTCTGCTTGTGTGAGTGAGTGCATGGAGATGACTGAGCCCTTATACGATTTACCGGTTTTAATGTTTTACTGCATAAAATAAGATTAAAACTTTTAAAAAAAAATTAAAATTTACAAAAAATAAGAAAGAAAGACAATAAAAAATTGAAAAACTTACAAAATAAAAATGAAAAACAAAAAAATTTAAAAAGATTTAAAAAAAAAATAAATAAAACATTAAACAAGCGAAAAAGAAATAAAAATAAAAAGTAAAATAAAGAAATAAACAAATATTTTGTTTGGAAAATAAAAGAAAAGTTCCAGATTTAAAGAAGACGGATTGAAATTATTTGACAGAATTTCATGGTGTCTAATGTTTATGGTGCACACTCGTGTGTGTTCATGTATGTATGATTGTGTGTATGTATTTCATTGTGTATATATATATGCATCCTAGTCTGTGTGTATGATTTTGTGCGAGAATGTATGAGTGATGAGTATGTGTGAATGATTATATGTGTCTATAGATATATATATATTATATATATATAGTATATATATATATATATATATATATATATATATATATATATATATATATATATATATATATATATATATATATATATATATATATATATATATATATATATATATATATATATATATATATATATATATATATATATATTTGAGTGTTTGTGTCTGTGTATGTGCTTATGAGGTTGTTTGGGCATTGTATGCATACTTTATTGTATTTCGTTAAAAAAAAAATTAAGACAATAGGAGTAGGAAAGGAAAATAATAAATTATTTTAGTTATAACACTGTGAAGTGAAAGTGAGTGTCATTTTAGAATACGTTAAATAATATGGAATAATAATAATATGTATAGTGAAATAAAAGGTAAACATTAAGAATGCAAGACGGTTTAAAATGGAATAAATAAATGTTGAGTGAAATGAAAATTTAGAAATTTGCATAATTGATGTACATTACTGAAAAGGATAATTTTACTCCTTACAATACAATAAAAAGCTCTCGTATCTTACTGGTAACATCATGGATTCGTGTTCGAATCCTTCTCCGGTCAAATCTGAAATCTGGTTTTTTGACGAAAAATCGTCGTAAAGAGAGATTATATTCATTTGAAATGGTATTGGTAGTTATTATGTATTATATGTGACTAAATACAATATTTGAAACCTTACGCATTTAGTGACGGTTATAAATGCGAAACCGCGTGATGTTCTTTACAATAAAAAAGAAAAGCTTTGTGCCTCCTGGCTCTCAAAAACGGCTGGTGTTCCCTCTGACTCGGTGCCCATTAAGGAAACTTTCCAAGAAAGGAACAGAGAGAGGTCTCTGACCTCCAGAAACACTCCACCGAATGAAGCAGCTTAAGCTTTAAATTATGAAAAAGGTTTTACCTATTTAAAAATATTCCATAATCCTTTTTTAAAATAGAAAAATTAATTTTTAGAATATTCAAATATTTTCAAATAATTATTTTTCATGTAAAAAAAAAAATTTATTTTTTTTTTCTTAAAATATTTTAATATAATTATTTTTCTATATAAAACAATTTAACTTTCCGAAACCTTCCAGGCTAGTATCCCCTCTAAAACCTACAACTTGGAAGCTACGCCTTCAAAATAATTTCAAAACAGGGTTAAGAAAGAAGTTGAGAAAATAGGATACCGGTCTACGTTCCCCCTAAGGAAGA
>SEYY01024670.1:60000-92380 GCA_009176605.1 Armadillidium nasatum | reverse complement strand
TATACACTAAAGCAACCCTTTCCGTCCATGATATCAATAACATCTGTTACGTCACTCAAATTTTTTTTATTTTTCCTCTTTTCAGCACCAATGCATTTTTATCACTAGTCTCCTCTCCACCATTTTCCTTATCTTACTCACTTCTTTAATTTATAGACCCTCGACTTCTGTCTCTTCTATATTAGCGTGTTTTTTTTTCTTTTCATCAAAAGTCTGTCAAAGGCAGAGAGGCTCTGTTTCATAACTGCACATCTACATTCATATATAAACTCTAAATTGGAACATTTTCTCTGTCTGTTCTGACTACTGAAAACATCATCCTGGGTGATAAATAGCTCTCACAACCACTACGTTCCTCCTCCAGTTATCTAAATTCACTTGGTGAGCTCTCTTACAGATTCCCACTATCCAGAACAATAATTATTAGTGCAGCTTCCTTCTCTTATCTACATGAGAAGATGATTGATTGATATTCTCCTTTTTCAAACATTCTCTAAGGTCTGTTAAACTCTATCCTCTTCTGAATATCCTCACCGTTTTTATATCTATATATTTGGTCTTCTGTCTCTAAGTTTTCCGCTGGAATGGTGCTCGCCATCGAAGGATATAAATGTTTTTGGACTTTGTATAGTGCGAATGGATCATACATTTGGGTCGGTATAATGTATAGTGTCGGTATTATATATATATATATATATATATATATATATATATATATATATATATATATATATATATATATATATATATATATATATATATATATATACATATACAGGGTGTTTCATTAGTCATAGTACAAAATTTGACTATAAGACCTTCTAACGCCTACAAACATATTTGTCTCCGTAAACATAGGGCTGAAAATATACCGTATAGGAGATATTAGTGGATTAATAGGTTATGAAACAAATTTAAAAATCACCTAACGATGATTCATAAATAACCCTATTTCGGTAAATGTCAGCAGTATTATTTAATAATATTCCTTATGGATAACCCTAGTATATAATACTCATTCTGTACTGTAGGTGCAACCAAAAGTAGCAAATTGGGACACGTAGTCACTAGTGCACCAATCAGAGACGCTCACGTATCATACATTCAGAAGCAGCTGTTGCTAGGTTATCGTAATTGACCACGTGAGGTAAAAACAGTAACATGAGGACAAGTTCGGATGGGGTCATGTCAGTTGTATCCGGAAGTATTAAGAGGCTTTTAGCGTCGGGGGACTACGTAAGTGTCGTTGCATTGTGTAGTCAATGAAGGGATCATACATTAAAAATGAGTATTCAGACATACATTACATGTACGGTAGAGCGGACGGGAATGCTAGGATGGTTGAATGCATGTATGTTGCAGCGTTCCCACACCGTCGCTACCAGATGGCCGCACGTTCCCTAGGGTCCAACATCGTCTCATTGAACATGGCAGCTTTGTACATAGACGACCATCAGGAAGGCCATCAATCATAACGCAAGATATGGATCTTGGTGTTTTACAAAGGGCTTAACAATCACCGGAAATGTCCACAATGAGGTTCGCTAAGTAGAAGCAACATGACAGTCACAGTAGTGTGTGGCAAATATTACTTGAACAATTACTGCATCTGTACCACCTGTAGCGCGTGGAGGGTCTAAATGACGCCGACTTTCCTCTACGACAGACTTACTATGAATGAATAGAAGGGGGACTTGCAGTAAACCCACAACACTTAAGGCGCATAGTATTTTCTAACGAAATTACTACATTCAGTCGGGACGGCATTGTTAATCATTTCAATGCCCATCTGTGGTGTGACAAAAGTCCCCGTTCAATACGTGTATCCCACCAACAGCAACGGTTTACACTGAATGTGTGGTTAGGGTTAGTGGGTGATCGTCTTCTTGAACCGCATATCATACGTGAACATCTCAATGGGCAAACATACCTCCGGTTCCTGCGGAGTGAATTACAAGACATGCTCGATGACGTTGACCTTCAAACACGTCGTCGTATGTGGTTCATGTACGATGGGTGCCGGCACATTTCTGTTTCCTGTGAGTCGCCACCTGGACCGCGAGTTTCGCAGACGTTGGATTGGTCGAGAAGGTCCTGTGTCCTGGCCCCCAAGATCACCCTATTTAAATCCACTGGACTTTTCCATCTGAGGCATCTCAAAACGATTCTGTACGCCGAACATTTCGATACAGCTACTACACAGAACTGAGGACACCTGTAATCGACTGCGCAATGCCGTAGGAACGTTTGAAAGAATCCACCAATCTCTGCAAAGATGTCTCCGATGCTGCATCGAAATTTCGAACATTTCGAACATCTGTAATAGTAACCTAAATAACAGAATTAACCTTATAAATAACGTAAATAAAGTTTGTATGCATATGCAGTTTCTTATTAACCCACTGTAGTGTGATGATAACCCATTCATTATCTGTGCATGCAACGTACTTTTGCTGCAGATACCCAAAAGTATTCCATGTGGCTGTGTCGGATTGATGCACTGTCGCCTGCGTGTCTCTCATTGTTACGTCTGGTTGTAGTTACATATCCAAAACATCCTTCACTTCACCTTTAACGTAGTTCGAACGCAGAATCACACATACCAACCCCAAACTCATGTACAGGTATTTACCAAACTATCCCCTATATTTACGGACACAAATATGTTTTAGGCGTGTGTAGGTCTTATTGTCGAAGTTTGCATCATGACTTATGAAGCACCCTGTATATGTTTGTGTACGTGTGTGTGTGAGGAAGGAAAAATGAAAAAGTTCAGTGACCAAAGACAGCTCATAAATTAACTCTCTTTCTCAAAATAGGGAAATTTAAGTCACTCTAAAAATTTTGAACGGTGATATGGGATTAAAAGGACTAATATATAAATATATATATATTTATATATATATATATATATATATATATATATATATATATATATATATATATATATATATATATATATATATATATATATATATATATATATAATATATATATATATATATATTTTTTTTTTTTTTTCACCATACCCCAGGTAGGACTTTCGTCCTGTCAGTAGGATCTTCCGAGGAAGATCCTTGGGTTTCTTGGGCCCACGGCGGATACCGCTGGCTGGGCCAGGCCTATCGCGGATGCCGGAGATTATTAGTTATAACAGCTGGCTTTTCTTTCACTTTACCGCTGAACCACTTTTTACTATATATATATATATATATATATATATATATATATATATATATATATATATATATATATATATATATATATATATATATATATATATATATATATATATAGGGAGCCAATGTTGACGAAAGTCAACAATGTACGATGAGGGTACGCTGCGTGTGGGGATCAACATTGTAGGTGGTCCTGGGGCATCTGTTTTGTTGGGAACCAATGCTATTTTCTCTTAGGTGGTGTAAAGACGGAGAGGTATCTTCAGGAGGCTGGGTCTGTGTCCTCTTGCTGACAGATGTGCCGACTGGTAGACGTGTGGTAGCCACCACTTCTATTTAAGCCACTGCAACGCCTACCTTGGGTGGTATGACACTTCAAGGGAGGAGCCACAGTAGAGAGCAAAAGAAACTACCAAACTGTGGTATCCTTTGAAGACAAAGGCATCAGCAGCTTCCTCTTTAGACGCTTTCTCCTGGAGGAGCTGGTTCTTACGAAGGAACTGCTGCTTCTTTCGGAGGAAGTGGTGCTTCTTCTGGAACGGCTGCTGCTTCCAACTTCTTCTGGCATGTAAATAAAGTGAATGTATAAGTTACCTGTTTAGGAATCCTTCTATAATTATCTCAAAATGGGAAGGATTATTTGAAACAAGTAAATTGTTTTTCACTTTTAATTAATTTTGTCAAAAATACACAATAAACTCATCATAAAAATTCTTTCATTAACAATAATTGAATTAACATAGAAAATAATTGTAAAAAAAAAAAAAACAATTAAACAGGAAACGTTTTATCTTAACAAAATACATAAAATTTGGGATCCCACTCACACACAAACACACATATATTCCCTCGTGACAGCAAGGCACTGGATTATCTTGACCCTATGACATTATCCGTCCAACATCTGGGATTTGATCACGTGGAGTTGAATTCTTCTGCCTTTTTCTTGACTTTATTTTTGTGCAATCTATTGAGTGAAAACCAAACTTCCAAAACTATTGAGACCGAGACTCGAACACTAGTTCTTATGAATGGAATCAATGATGTTACCCATCAAACCAAACTGACTCATTCCTCAGAAAACAAAATTTGATCCATTCACGCGCAAATTTTTCCCTTCTATTTCCTTTGTGACTTGGAATATATATATATATATATATATATATATATATATATATATATATATATATATATATATATATATATATATATATATATATATATATATATATATATATATATATATATATATATATATATATATATATATATATATATATATATATATATATATATATGCTTAATTTTTAATTCTGTTCGAAAAACCCCCTCCATGATTTTTTACCCCCCTAATAAAACTGTTTTGAGAAAAGGTAAAAAAAATTTAATTGCAACTCAACTAAATACCTAAAATAAAAATCTAGTAGGCCTCTGGCCTTTGTTCACCTGAGGTGAAATAACATATATATATATATATATATATATATATATATATATATATATATATATATATATATATATATATATATATATATATATATATATATATATATATATATATATATATATATATATATATATATCAATACCCAGAAGGGAGCTATGAAGAGAGGCTATGGGTTGAGATGAGGGCTGAGGAATGCTTTGGAGAGTATGTATAAAAACGATGAATGTTTCATCAAAACGGAGTATGAGAACAAAGAATGGCTTAGTGCAGGGGTCGGCAACCTGCGGCTCGCGAGCCACATGCGGCTCTTTGGATGTGAAGCTTCGGCTCTTTAGTTCCATACGCAAATATGTAAATAAGGATCTAATATTTGCCAAAATTAAAAAAAAAAAACTAAAATGTGCAGACTGCGCGGTGATAAACACGTTCTGACAAGTCCGTTCATGCCAGTCAGCGATTATCGCACACTGGAGGCGACCACAGATCCGACGAAACTATGTACTTATAGTCAATCAGTACGTGAGAGAGTGAGACAAACAGTGTTTCGTGTTTAAATTATTTATTTTAATAATTAAATTATTAGAGAATTATTTATTTTATTTAGGTAAGTATTTTTAATTGGGAAATATTGTTGTAAAATGTTTTTTGATAAATTATATTTCATTATGCCCAGCTTCTCGTATGTATTTAATTAGGTATACGTTGACATAGTAAATAATTGCAAAACTTGTCATCTGCTGTTTTGGATACCTAAATAATAATTTTAAAAATTCTTTATTACAGCTTCACCGCAAGCATGGCATCTACAAAAAAAAGAGAAGAACTGAAGAAGAGCATCGAGAATTCAATCGGGATTGGACGGAGTCGTTCGCTTTCATATGCAACTTAGATGGCCTTCCGACTTGTCTCATTTGCCACGAAAAACTCGCACACAATAAGAAATCAAATTTAGAAAGACACTACTCTACTAAAAAACATACTCAGTTTGCTAGTAAATATCCAGCCGGCGAAGAACGAAAAAAAGCTGTCGACGAGCTCCAAAAACAAAAACAGCAATCAAGTTCCATGTTAAGTAACTGGACGCAATCTACAAGTAATGTTAATCTGGCAAGCTTCGCGGTATCACTAGAAATTGCAAAAAAAAGGCAAACCATTCACAGATGGTGAGTATGTCAAAGATTGCTTCATACGTGCATCTGAAGAACTGTTTCGTGATTTCAAAAACAAACCAGAAATTCTTGAAAAAAATCAAAGATTTGCCACTATCCGCTAAAACAGTACAAGATAGAATAGCTAAAATGTCTTCAAATGTAACATATTTGCAGGTGGAAGATATTCAACTTTCTTCTGCCTTATCACTTGCTATAGATGAGTCTTGCGACATAAAAGACACGGCACAAGTTGCCCTTTTTGTCAGGTATATGTCTTCCCAAGGTCCAAAAGAAGAACTTCTAGGATTGCTACCGCTCTCGGGACAAACTAGAGGGGAAGATATAGCGAATGCCGTGCAAAAATGCCTTGAAGACAATAAGATCGATTTAAATAAAATCGTTTCAATAGCAACTGATGGAGCCAGAAGTATGACAGGAAAAAATAAAGGGGCAACAACGATTCCTCAGAGCAAAATAAACCACGAAATTCTTACGTTTCACTGCATAATACACCAAGAAGCGCTTTGTGCCCAAACATTTACGGCCGAAATAGTTGAGGTCATGAATTTGGTAATCAAGATTGTTAACAGCATCTTGTCAAAAGCACTCTACCATCGTTAGTTTAAAGAATTCTTAAACGAAATGGAGACTACTCAGTATTCCGACCTCCTTCTTCACAATAAAGTGCGATGGCTTTCCAAAGGTAAGGTGTTGAAACGTTTTGCTTTGTGCTTGAATGAAATAAATACATTCCTAAATGAAAAAAAGCATTAATCACCCTGAATTAGAGAACGACAAATGGTTGCAAAAATTTTACTTTATGGTGGATATCACAGCAAAATTAAATGAGCTGAATCTAAAACTGCAAGGAAAGGGAAACCCAGCCTATGTTTTGGTAGAAGAATTTGTTTGTTTTGAAGAAAAATTAATTCTTTTTGCAGAAGATATTCAGAGCGGTAAATTACTTCATTTTCAATTTCTAAAGCAATATCGCGATAAAACCAGTGCAACTGTTGACACGAATTACTTCAGCACAGTTATAAAAAAAATGAAAGATGAATTTGCTGACAGATTTGAGCAATTCAAAACCAACAAAACCACTCTAGCATTCATAGTAAATCCTCTCAACACAAATAGTAACGAAATCCACATTGAGCCATTTGGAATTGATACTGGATCTCTAGAAATGCAATTGATCGATTTAAAAAGTAAAGCTTTGTGGAGTGGAAAATTTACAGAGTTGAAAAGCAAGTTGGAAGAGTTGGAGGTCCAGAAATGTATGTACGTAACGCAACAAAAGTGGACAGCTTTAAAAGAAATGCCGCGAGTTGAGGCACTTATATTCGACGCATGGAATAGTCTTCCAGATTGCTACAGTGAGATGAAGAAGTTGGCATTTGGAGTGCTGACTATCTTCGGATCGACATATTCGTGCGAGCAAGCGTTCTCTTGCATGAATATAATTAAAAGTAAAGTAAGAAGCCAACTAACAAATGAAAATTTAGAGTCGTGTTTGAAACTTAAAACAACAAGTTATGAGCCAAATTTATCCAAACTTTCTAAAACCATGCAAAGCCAATGCTCCCATTAAATTGCTTACTCAAATATGTTATTTTTTTTTATTTTAAGTACAAGTTACATTGTTTAGTAAAGTTTAAATTTTCTACTTGAATAACCATGCAAAGCCATCGCTCCCATTGAATTTGTTTGCTCAATTGTTTGTTATTGAAGTACAAGTTAGTGTTGTAAGTAAATGTTTAATTGTTTTAATTTTTTACTTAAATAATAAGTAATTATCTAATAATGCCATATATATATTATCTAATTTGTTGTGAAAAACATTACTTATATATGAATAAATAGATATTTTTTTTATGAATAAATAGATTAGTTTTTTTTTTCACCAAAAAACTTTATTTATGGGAGTACTATTTATTGTTGGCAAGAAAAAATTTTGTGGCTCTTTAAAAACTGAAATTTTGTAAATTGTAATTTTTGACTCTTCCAACTCAAAAGGTTGCCGACCCCTGGCTTAGTGCAATGACTGGAATAAAGCAGGGAAGCGTTTTGTCACCCATCTTCTTTGTGGCGTATTGGACTTCGTAATAAGAGAAGTGAGGAAGAAATTCAGGTCCTTGACGGAGATAGTATAGCATACGCAGATGACCTGGCATTGTTGGAGCGAAGATGGCAATAAGTTAAGAGAGGTTGTAATGTTTCTCAAACAAATTAAAAGAAACAGGTTTAAGTTTAAATATCGATTAAACAGAGATTATGACAGTGAGTCGTGAGAAGGGAAAGGAATTGATGGTGGAGATTGAAAGAGAGAAAAAAATGTGGAAAGATATAAATATCTTGGAGGAATATTTGGAGGAAGTGAAGATTCTCTGGAGATAACAAGCAGAATTGAACAATATTGTAGAGCAGTAAGAGCGGCGTACCCTGTCTTAAAAGACAGACAGATGGGAGTGGAGGCGAAAAGAGTCATCTTTGAAGGAGTTCTGACACCAATAGTGTTGTATTGTGCAGAGACTTGGAGTATGACATCGAAAGAGGAAAATAGAATGCAGACAGCAGAAATGAATATTCCAAGGACTATTGCAGGAAAAATCAGAATGGATAGAGTTAGAAACGAGAGAATCAGAAAGTATGTAAAGGTAGGTCTCTGATTAGCAAAAAATGCAGCAAGGTTGAGATCGTGGGGATACGTGGAATGAATGTAGGAGAGAAGATTGGCCAGAAGAATATGGGAGAGGAAGCCTGAGGGTGCTAGACCAAGATGGAGACCCAGGAAGAGATGGAAGGATTAAGTGGAAGACTCGCTAAGAAGACATCAGATTCCTCAGATGAGAGAATTGATGGAGGGTGGCGTTCTGAAGGACAGAAAAAGATGGAGAGCAATTCTTGCCCAACTGACAGGCTAACGAGCCTACTCTGGGAGTGGATATAGTTTGAGATATAGATATATTTCGCCAAATTTACATATCGGTTATTAAATGGAGACGTGTTCTGAAAAAAACTTTATTTAATATTGAAAACTGAAAAGCGATCTGGCAAGTCCTGAAAAAAAACTTTGTTTCTTCCTTGAAGTGCTAAATTTAAATATTGAAAGTGTTTCATTAGGAATATTTGATTCTGTATCCATTCGTATGTTGTCTTTTTATTCGTCTTTTTCACGAAAGAATTGATTGGTTCAAAAAAAGTAACAATCTTCAAAAGATTAATAGCTGATAATCATCTTACAATACAGTAGATTGAATTGATTTTCTTCTGGCTAAACTACCTCAATAAAATTTCTAAATTACTGATTTTTTCACACTTATCAGAATTCAAGTCATAATTTCTAATATTCTAGTTATTACATTATTAAATAAATAAAGTGCTTGCCAAATAGTCAAGGCAAATAATACAAGGAATGAAGATACATCCAGGATTGTTGAGGTCATGACCATATTACCAATATTTTGCAAAAAAAAATTTAATTAGGTGATATTTTTATTCTATTAATTACTTTTATTTTGTCAATAAATTTTATGTTTTAACGGGACTTCTATTTAAAGCACTAATTATTCAGTAGAGGGTGTGACTCTTTACTTTAGACACCAAATACAGTTTTTTTTATTTTTTTTTTTTTTTTTTTTTTTTTTTTTTTTTTTTTTTTTTTTAGCAGAGCCAGTCAAATTTGGATCTAGCCATATTTGCCTTTGGATTGACGCCAGGATCAACGCCAAAATAACTGATACTTTAAGACTTCAACACAACATAAAAAGAAGAATCGCTCGTTTTAATTTTCAGAGAACTACTCAACATATTTTTATTTATTTTAAATCCTGTATAATAAAGTTCAATTCTGTATAAAGCATTACTTATGTAAATTTATATTTCATATAACTTTTGTTCTTATGATATGATATATATAATATATATATATATATATATATATATATATATATATATATATATATATATATATATATATATATATATATATATATATATATATATATATATATATATATATATATATATATATATATATATATATATATATATATATATATATATATATATATATATATATATATATATATATATATATATATATATATATATATATATATATATATATATATATATATATATATATATATATATATATATAGATAGATAGATAGAGGGAGAGAGAGAGAGAGAGAGAAAAAAAAATGAGAGAGGTAGATGGAACAATGTTTAGTTTGTTATTCTAGCGAAGAAATCAAGCCTCCTGTTATTTCCATCCTAAAACAAAGAAAAATGAAAAACATTTTGAACATTTTTGTTGCTGTGGAAGACAAACGAGAAGAGTAAAAACAGAAAAAAACGATTCTTCTGTGTGTGTCTCTTTCCATTTTCGTTTTTTCGATTATCCCTGAAATATCGTAATTATTGACAATCGATAAAGATTTTCGAACTGTAATAAATTTTCATATTCTTCTGTGATGTAAATAAGTCCATTTTGTTAAAGGAAAATCATCTCTCCTATCTTTTCTCTCCCTCTCTCTCTCTCTCTCTCTCTCTCTCTCTCTCTCTTCTCTCTATATATATATATATATATATATATATATATATATATATATATATATATATATATATATATATATATATATATATATATATATATATATATATATATATATATATATATATATATATATATATATATATATATTCTCCCGATGAGTTGTAATCTCGCCACTTTTCATTATATAGACAGGTGGAAAAATTATTTGACCGTTTGTGCTAACATTTTATTTAGTATTCCCACCATTCATTCTATATTGTGTTAATCTCCTGCTTCTGGAACAAATGCTCAATTATGCATAACATCTTTGCGATCTTTTTTAAATAAATTTGGAAACTTAAATTTAAATTTAAATCCGATTCGTAAGTTCTTTTGGGTGGCATTGATATCTCATCAAGGCACCACCTTTTATGTCAACATTGATCTGGGTAATATCTTAGTTTTTAACTTGTATGTAAGCCTTTATTTGGTCTCTTTAATTTATTTTATACCAAAATTTAATCATCTGTAAAATTCTTCATAAGGAGTCATATTATTTTATATCAATTTATGTTGCATTATCAATATTTCTCTCAATTATATTTTCTCTTATTATGTGGCATTTTGGGAACAGGTTACATATATATATATATATATATATATATATATATATATATATATATATATATATATATATATATATATATATATATATATATATATATATATATGGGAAGCTGTGGAGTGTTGTAATTGTACTATTTACTCAAGGTGACCTAGATCAAGATTCAGCTTCCACTATGATTACCCTATACATAAGAATTACAAGGCAATCAAACTCACTGCAACAACCAACAATTTATTTATTATATCAGAAAATATTAATTAAGATACTTTATTATTTTAAACCACTCAGATAATAAGGCACAACAATACAAGTACCAATTATATTTTTTAGGTATCAAAACATGTATATTACAATGGCATTCCCCTCAAAGAATTCAAATCTAACTGAAAACAACATCTCAGAACCATAGTTGCCATTTAAAATAGTTTCCAAATAATATTCAATTTATGAAATCTATTAAAATACATTTACAATAAAATAAAACAAATTTAGTTATAAGGAATCTGGAGATGAGTTCATCTCATTATGGTTGGGCCCCTAATAAGAAACATTGCAAATTTTAATTTCCAATGTTTCTACTATAAAATTATATACTAATCCTGTTACCTGATTGTTACAAAAATATAGTTTCAAATGTTAAATCATTAAAACATTGTATATGATAAGGGTATTACCACTTTTTATTTTTTTTTCTTTTATTATTATTATTAACATCCATACCTTATTTAAAGAAAAGGAGATCTATAAAATGTAATAAATTTTGCCATAAGGAATCTGGAGATGAGTTCATCTCATATATATATATATATATATATATATATATATATATATATATATATATATATATATATATATATATATATATATATATATATATATATATATATATATATATATATATATATATATATATATATATATATATATATATATGAGGTGGACCGAATATTCACAATGATTTCCAATATTCGCTTCACATTCGCATTCGTAGTTATTTTCACATTCGCATTCGCATTTTCATTTTTAATTGTGAATGTTTGCGAATAATTTTGAAATTGTAACAATAAAAATCTTTGAATTAATTCAATTACCAGGCGAAGATACTCAAGAAATAAGAGAAATGAATGATATCTTATTAAAAGAAATTGACAATCATTTTGGTTTTGCGGAAAATGATGATTTGTTTAACTATATCAACGTTTCTCGATCCGGAGGTACAAAACGAAGTTTTTCAGTTCCCAACTTGCAACTGGCAGAGTAAAAAGTAAACATATAGCGTAAATGCGAAGATATTCTAAAAAGAAAGTATGAAAAAGGTCAAAGTCATAAATCAGTCACTACATTTAAAAGATGATTCAAAATCTTCAACAGGATTCATCTATCAGTGAAGTAATGAAGTCAATATTAACTTCTAATAGTGATGACGAAGAAGAGCTCTCTAAGTCATCAAATATTACAGACCAATGCCTCAAAGAAAAGCGTATCAATATTGACGAAGATCCACTAGAATGGTATAGGATAAATTCGGACAAGTACCCTGAACTTGCACAGTTGGCAAGATCCTATATTGCATGTCCACCATCAAGTATTGGTAGCGAGTCAGGTCTGATTTATGATGAGAAAAGAAGCAAACTGTCTCCTGAAAGAGCTGAAAAATTATTGTTTTTTAAAATTTAATCTTCCGGTAATAAATCTTACATATTAATAATAAATTTAACTTTGTTTATATAAATAGCGGAAATCTTTCCAAGGCAGAGGATGGGAAAAGAGGTGATAAGATACATGTAAGAGTGGGTTCTCATCCCGTATTCTGGAAGGAAAAGTTAAAAATTTAATAGATTTTAATTAATTATTAAATTTTTAAATTAATTTTAATTATTAAAGGCAAAACTCTTAAAAAACATTTAATAAACTATTTTTGTTTAATATAAAAAAAGGATGTGATATCATGAAGAATAATATTCGCATTCGCATTCGCGAATACTAAAAGAAAATATTTTTAAGGGATACAAGCTTCTATCTCTTCCACTTCTGCCCTCCCTTTAGCCCACCATGATGTAACTCACCTTCAGCTAGTCACTGATGCGTCATCAGTCGCCATAGGAACTGATTTGTTTTAAATGGTGGACAACAGTCCTGTTACCAACAATTTTTCAGTAAAAAAGAGGTACTGAACCTCAGCACAGAAATTCTGCTTTCGAAAGTGAACTTTTTTTTGTTTGCTAATCTGAGCAACACTTCAAATCTTTCTTAAAGGACCTGAACGTCACCTTGTGTTCAGACCACAGACCTCTTGTAGCTGCTTTTTACAGGCAGACTCCAGCTAACAGTGGTCATCAACAGCACCATATGTCCTTCCTGAAGTAGTATATATCATCTATGATATAGTATATGTTAAAGGCTCCGACAACGCTGTTGCTGACGCTCTCCCTGGATTACTTCCAGTGCTCGCCTTCAGGATACTGATCTGTAGCTCCCTACTTTTCGAGACAAATTTAAATCTTTTTCATTGTACGGCAATCTGTCTGTGTAGTGTGACGTTTAGACACTTCACTCACGTCTTTTTGTGTCTGTCCTCATTAGGAGGTAGCTCTTTGACTACTTTCATGACATTCCATCCTACTGTCAAAGCTTGATTGATATAGAGAAGTTATGGTTGGCCCAGTTTGGATCGAGACATAAGTTTATGGGTTCGAGAGAGAAACCATTGCCATGTGTCAAAAGTGCACCGACACACCTTGCCTCCAGTAGAACCATTAGAAATTCATTCGCAACGATTTGGAAAGGTGAACAATGATGTTGTCCTTTACTCTGTTTCCCGTCTGGCAGTCTTCCTACTGTTTACAGCTATCTTCTTACCTGCCTCGACTGTAATACGAAATGGGTGGAAGCTTTTCCACGAAGAACATTTCCGCAAATTCAGTTTCGTATACAAATTTACAATGGATCTCCATATTTCCGATTGCCAGTTTACATTGACAGACAGAGGTACCCAGTATGAGGGCAAATTCTTCTCTGAACTTTCACACTTGATTGGTTTAAATACCTTTGCCTATTAACCTGCTTACTATTGTTTATCCTGCTTACTATTGTTTATCGTTTCGTTCAATTATCTAAATAGTAGCAATTGTGTTGATCTGTTCCTTCTGAAATATATTGTGAGTTGTGTCTAGCATCTTTGTGATTTTTCTGATATAATTACTGAAGCTGTTTGATTTTTACATTTGTTATAAATCCAATTTGTAAGTTATCTATAATCGTACTAAAATCTCATCAAAATGCCATCTTTTATAGAATCATTGATGAGGTAATATTGTAGTTTCCATCGATCTTTGTATGTCATCTTTAATCGGTTTCTCAATTTTATACCAACATTCAATCATATGTAAAATTCTTCATTCGGAATAATATTTTAATATCAGAAAATTCAGACAAACCTTTGATTACTTTACATTAATTTATTTTCCATCATAATTGCCAATATCATTCAATTACCAATTCCATATATATATATATATATATATATATATATATATATATATATATATATATATATATATATATATATATATATATATATATATATATATATATATATATATATATATATATATATATATATATATATATATATATATATATATATATATATATATATATATATATATATATATATATATATATATATATATATATATATATATATATATATATATATATATATATATATATATATATATATATATATATATATATATATATATATATATATATATAATATATATATATATATATATATATATATATATATATATATATATATATATATATATATATATATATATATATATATATATATATATATATATATATATATATATATATATATATATATATATATATATATATATATATATATATTATATATATATATATATATATATATATATATATATATATATATATATATATATATATATATATATATATATACTCGTTTTGTACGTATGTTGCGTTTGTGTCATCATGCGAATGTATATTTATGATAATGAAATGCTTCCAAAATGTAAAAAGAAACTCTAGATTCCAAATCATAGAGAGAGAGAGAGAGAGAGAGAGAGAGAGAGAGAGAGAGAGAGAGAGAGAGAGAGAGAGAGAGAGAGAGAGAGAGAGAGAGAGAAGCGCCTCTTCTGCACGAAGAGTGTAGCATGAATCTTTAATTTTTAATTTATATTTTAATGGGATGCAAATCAGACGCTCAGAGTCTGTTTATTCCTTTATAAAATAAATATTTATATGCAATATTTTCTGATTAATTAATGAAATTAATCTGTTGTAATCACTTTTACTATATATATATATATATATATATATATATATATATATATATATATATATATATATATATATATATATATATATATATATATATATAGATAGATAGATAGATAGATAGATAGATAGATAGATAGATAGATAGATAGATAGATAGATAGATAGATAGATAGATAGATAGATAGATAGATAGATAGATAGATAGATAGATAGATAGATAGATAGATAGATAGATAGATAGATAGATAGATAGATAGATAGATAGATAGATAGATAGATAGATAGATAGATATCACCTCTGGTGGGGAAAGCTCAGAGACTTGCATGGAATATCCCAGATTTTGGGAGGCCAATTCCAGAGTCAAATTAACAGTCGACATGACCCTCTACAAAGAATTTGAAAGCGTGCAAGTTAAAGGAAGTAGAAAATACGGGAAGTACAAGTGTTTCAGATCCTAGAATTTATCTCTATGCTCAACGAATGAATAATAGAGTTTAATTCTAGCGTCCGATAATTGAATAAAGATAAAATAAGACTATGTAGAAAGATGAGTTGCACGAGTTCTCCGGAAAGGAGGTGGTTCTCGTCTGAAGAGTTCATAAGATAAGGTTCTGTTGCAATAGTCAGAGTATAAGGGAAATGTCACAGCGAAATAATTTCATTGGTTTTCATTGTTCCTAATTAGTTCCGCTAGAACTATTGGTCAAATTTTAAAGAACCAATGCTATTTCCCATGGGATTCGTTGGTATTTTAAGCACCGAAATTTTGAATTTTGAATCAGAAATTCCCTAGTAATTCCCATAAGAAGTACCTTAAGAATCAATCGTAAGCAAATATTGTAATGCAAATTTATGCTTCCAGGCTGGTTCTGGATAAAGAGTCATCCATAAGCCCATAATTTTTGATATTTAATGAATCTTCTTAAGGGAGCAGATAAAAAATATGCAGTGATTCTGAAACGTACACTTTAACAAAACTCCTATTTTGCTTCACTTTGAAAATATATTACTAGGGATGATAACAGACAACCGAAAATCGATCAGGGAGTTAGCTGTGAGTCACAAAATTCAAGCAAGGGGTCAGAATACCACTGAAAGCACATTTTCAGCTTCCAAAAACACTAAACTTTAATGCGGAGGATTACTCTAACATGATCGAATGGGAGAAGGAAATGCTCACTCAACTACCAATTATCAAGGACTTTTCTAACGAGGAGGTTTCTCATATTGCAAATGAGCGAGCCGGTTCAGACGATAAAGTTTTCATACCACAGCCAAGGAGTGAAGCGTGCATTAAATATTGTAACACAATCTTCTCTGCATAGAATCGGATTCAAAAACAGACATGAATATATCTTATATATATATATATATATATATATATATATATATATATATATATATATATATATATATATATATATATATATATATATATATATATATATATATATATATATATATATATATATATATATATATATATATATATGCATAATGCAATAAAACTAAATATAATATAAAGTAAATTCAACCTTAGGGTTAAAAAAATTGGTGGGTTCTAATGAAGATTTTACTTTCCATGTAAGATAAATAGTAAAGGGGATGATCTTGCGGTAAGGGAAAGGGGGTCGCACAACCGAAACAATTCATACACGGTGTTATATCATCATACTGAACTACTCACATAGTGTGAAATTTAGATATATATTATATATATATATATATATATATATATATATATATATATATATATATATATATATATATATATATATATATATATATATATATATATATATATATATATATATATATATATATATATAATATATATATATATATATATATATATATATATATATATATATATATATATATATATATATATATATATATATATATATATATATATATATATATATATATATATATATATATATATATATATATATATATATATATATATATATATATATATATATATTATATATATTATATATTATATATATAATATATATATATTTAACAACTTAGGAAGTATCAGTTTCTTTTATCTCGTTTCAAAATTTCTAACCCAAATATCCAACTTATAACATACAAGATTACATTTGATATCTTAAAATATTTATCACAAAAATTATTGTCCTACCACTTTACACTTCAGCACCATTTTGAAATGTACTAATATTATTTTAAATTAAGTTATACAATAGAAAGCAATGTAAGCAATGGTAGTTAACTGCTAATCTTCGTTTTTTCAAAATTAAAGCAAGGCTTTCTCCCGATTATGTTAAAAAATCATCAGTTCGTTATCCTCCTCAAAAACCCTGAATTCCAATATTTAAACAAATGTGTTTAGTGAAGCAAGATTGTGTTTTTGTGTGTGTGTGTGTGTGTGTGTTTGTATGTGTATCTGCAATTTATCCAGATTGCAATATTTGTTTTTTAGATCGTGATTTTTTTTGTTTTTGCTTTTGTTTTTGTTTTTTTCTTTGAAAAGAAAAAAGGCCTATCGTAATTTATTTTCACGACAACCGTCATTTGTAACGAGTCACACAAGTTCTATTATTATTTATTGTTGCGTAAAAAAAAAGAAGGAAATTCAGTGGAATCAAGACAAATAATTATTAATTATTATATTTAAAATAGTATACTCTCTATAACTTAGTGAAAGATAGCTTATTAGTACTACCTAAGCGTTTGGGGTTAATGTACAAATATTATAATCACCGATGCAATACTAATATTACATTATATATATAAATATATGTATCTTTTTATCCTGTTACTTCTTCTATCTCTCTACAAGATAACGGCCCCCGTGACCTTCGGCTATTATATAGAGGTAAATTAGCTATTATTATGCTAATATTTGTCGCTATCAACTTAAACTTGAGTCTGTACTTGCTTATAGTTTTTACTTCTCTGATTTTATATATACCATGTAATATATGTAATTACTTCGTTTTCCGTTTAGAGGGTATATATATGGTACCCTCGTACTATAGTAGTATGTCAGATGAGCTCAATAATCTAGATGGATGATTATCTCTTCTGTGCTATGGAGGTACGTATTATTATAATTTTCTCTATAAGTTCTCTAATCCCCTTTTATGCATAAACTCAAAATCCTTCTATCCACAACTAATCCCCCTCCACCTCGCATAGCCAATATAATCCTGATTGTCTCGTGCTAATCCGCTCTAACAGGGAGATGCTGTCCGGCCTCCACAGATACCTACCTCGTCTTCAACATTCACTGAAACATTGCGATATATTATACTCATCCCGTGCAATCGGATGCAGAAATCAGTATTCTACCCGATAGACACTAAAAATTCCTTTACGTCTGTTGAAATGGCAATGCAACTTCTGTATCTATCTTCCCTCACCCTTTCTTGGACTATTTGAGGCTAGCAATAGATGGAGTCAATCTCTCATTCTGATAGTGGCTATCCTCGACTTCCCTCCTCATAATATCTTCAACTGGTCAATTGTCGGGTATTACCGTCTATTCAAAGCTAACTCTACGGCTCTACTTTTGCTATTTATTCAAACCTAAGACGATTCCGGTAGCGTTATTTCTTCTTACTCATTAAATTTGCGGATATATCCAATTACGCTCTTAAGGTATACTTACTCTTGTAGATTCTTGGTTAGTATTCAATCAACAATATTATAGACTTCACTTGCCAGCATTTTCTACAACCGACAATTAGTTTGTGAAAAATTTATCACTTTTTAAATCACTTGATATCAGAATTTAACTTTTAGTTTTTAGTTTTATTTTTACAATAATTGTTATGTTACACAACTGTTTTAACAATTGTTTTTAATAACTTAATTTTAACAATAGTTAATAAATAAGCTTTTAATTAATTAAGCCTGTGAACCATAGTCGTTTTCATTTTAACTGTCTAGAAATACTACCTGAAAATTTACAATACTGCATATTCTGAATTCGTCTGTTTATTCTTTTATTTTTTTAATTCGAGCGCCCATGACACGCATGATACGTGGGCTAAATTTATTGCTCCCTGTTTTTTAAACTCGCATTCTAGACACAACCTCCATATCTTTCAATTTTTAGATGGACCCGTGATAGTGACTATTTTATTTAAATTACCTCTACTAAAATGGAACGGTCACTAACTTTGGCTCTCTCTTTTTTTGAGTCTTAACTACACTAATTATAAAACATGGCGTTTTATCGGTTTCCAACGCATTTAATAATTTATATTCCTTTTTTTCACTTTTTTTAGTGAATTTCTATACAAAACTGTTTTACACAGATTACTTTATTTTCTCTTCCGCCAAAGAGCAGATACTAGTTGGCCAGAAGCACCAGCATTGTGTCATTAAGGTTTTCTACATTAATTTAATTTTGGAGTTTTTAAACTTACATTTTTTTTGTCATCCACTTATTTTCTCATGTCTTTGCAGTCCTGGTCTACTTTTGGTCTAACTCATCCGCCTGGCTTCCATTCGAAATACTGACCAATTACTATATCAGTCTTTTATGTTCTTCAATTTCATGTCGATCTAGGAATCACGATCCGCCTTTATATAATAAGTACAAATCTGGTGGAGACCGCACACTCATGTAACTTTCTTCATGGACGGACATCTAAAGAACTATATTCACATATGGTACAGATTCACGTGTTTCCCTATTTATTCTTAATGACTGCACTGCTATCTCACGCCTATTCTACTTTTTTCTTGATATTTACTTCACTGGTATTCTTTTAGTATTTTCCTTACTCCTATGTAACACCAAATGTGAAAAGATCTATAGCTCTAAAAACATTCCCTTCCTCATATTCCAAATTTGCGATTAACCTTGATTCTCGTTTATTCTATTCTCCGAGATATCGTTGCTTCGTATAATAAAAACGCTTCTACGGGTATAGAATTGTCCTTCTTTTTCCACCTCTTTACATTCTGAATTCTTATGTTGTCCCTCCTAACGTCTAGTTCCAGTGCCATTCTATTGTGTAACTCTATATGTCTCTTCAAAGACAAGATAATACTCGTATTACCAAAATGTTTATAATTTGACGCTTAGAACACCATTTCATCCATCATATCAGGCGTTCTCAGTACAAGGAGTCTTTTGTTCGTGAACACATATGTCATTTATTTGCCGTGTGTCTCTTCTCTCCCATTCTTTAGCAATTCTATCTCTGTACTCTGTTCCCTCTCTTCTAACTGATATATCGCATTAGTCCTCGGTGTCACAATTTTTAACCCCTTATAAAACATTATTCTCGTGGTTTATGATAACGCTATGCAGCTATCGTTCCCTGTATAAACGCTTGTCAATTAGGTCCCTGATAAGTACCTCGATAGGATTCTGTATGCGCTTATCTCTCTACTAAGCACACTTTTTTCTTACTTAATATTTCGATTAAATGACCCTATGCTTATGTACGTGTGACTGTAGTGACATTCTTCTCTCACACACAGAATGTTAATTTTGCTCGATTATCCTCGTATTGACATCCACCCCTCTATTTACTTTTTTCAACGTTGAAATAACGCGAACCATTTAATTCCGTTACGGCATTCTCTGCCACTACATTGTACAGCATACAACAGGTAGGTCCCCTTTACGGGCGACAAGCTGACCAATGCAACATCTAATTAAGTTAAATTGCGAATTTTGGGAGAATGAGATTTTACATGTTATTAGTTGTGTTTTCTCATATGCCGACAAAATTATCTTCAATATCCCCTTCACTCTCCTCGTCTTCTACTCTGGAGCACAAAATTTCACCTACAACGAACATGACTAATGACTCTTCTTCTAGAAACTAACAACTCATTGGACACCTCATATCATCATGCTTTACTCTCGAGGCGCTTATAATCTGCTCTAGTGAGTTCTCAATTTTCTTTCGGTGAGACTTGTCTGGGAATATCACATTACCTTCTTCATTACGTATAAGCACTTTACATAAAGAGCGGTTTATGGTCTCTGAGGACAGTCACGATTCTGATTATGTCTTCGTCTCAGCAAAGACCACCTGCTATGTGGCCTCATTACTTGTGATTCATAAAGATGTATAGTAATGTTGGGTCTTCTGACTCGCCCTTATAGGCAAGATGATAAGCGGGTACCATCACATCGAGATTAGATAGTGTTCTAGGCAGCTGTATATACATGCCTACTGGCTCTCTTCTCTGTGGAATGAAGTCGTAACTGAGGCTTGCGGAGTGCTGTGCGCTCTATCTCTATCTTCTTAAACTTGCTAGAGTGCTCTATGAAACGCCTCTCTCTCGACCTCTCAGTCGATTCTGAGTCCCGTCAGAACTATCAACGCCGTGGTTCGACCATTACTTGAACCGGTATAATTTACACACTATTTTTTTCAATTATTTGATCGTGGTAGACTTTTGTGATGTTACATGTAGTATCACCTCTCTAATGCTACAACAAGTAATTCATAAAGATAGCCTACTATACTTCTATGGATCATAAGATTCTTGCATTCATCCTACATATAATCTACCACTACTCGAATGTCTGACGATTAAGACTCTTCCTTAAGACAAGTGCTCTCCTGAGGGCTGATACATCCATATTACTATACTACTCATTAAGTGCTTACTCCTTTATCTGCAGGTTCAACAATCACGTGATTCTCCAAATCGTCTTCGGTATCTACCTTCTCATTCCTTTAGGCTCCCGGTAGTTCTACTGAGATTCCTGAAAACACACTCCCCATACTACGCTAAATTTGGTTTCGCATAGTTCCATTCCTATCAAGCGAACCATACTATACATACAGTCCGTCTTTGCGAGAAGATAACTTATTACATCTGGTAGGATAGTGCGAGTGCTAGCTAGCAGACCCTTAACAATACCAGACTTCCTATAAATTTTACTACCAACGAGGTTTCTGTGCCTTTTTATACATTAATGTTTTTCCTCTCTCCCCTTGTAGACATCTTCAAGTGGTTTAAGTATATGAATTTATAGTGGCCACTTACTAGTCCTGTACCTCTACAGTAGGTGTATAGAGAGTTTGATAATTTACTTCACACCTTAGTTATAATTTGTTTAGCTCTATGATTCTCATAATTCTATAGTGTCATAATATATATGATAAGTGTATAATTAGGTGTGCTACTTATAGATCTCATTGTCTGGTTATAGTTAATAATGATTTATAATCATTTATCGTTTTTTGGTTTGCTTGTCTGATAAATGTGGTGAAAGTACTACCCACCAATCCACCTCACACGTCCAACGTATCGAATTATTAATAGTCAAGTTTAACTAGATTACATTCTACTCATGAGAGACTCAATACCATATTGGTGTGTGTGAATGTTAACCATATGTGTTCCATCTTATGCTATTGAGATGACTATTATGCCGGTTGATATAAAAGTGAGGTGCACTGCCTAAAATCTTCTTCACTTTTAGCCTTTTGTAAGACTCATTAAACTTTCATGTACACTTAAAGCCTTAAAACTTCGTAGAAAAGGTCAACAACTCTCGCAAGTGTTATTTACTAATGGTGATTACATCATCTTCAGCCTGGTTAGACGTTGTTATGAAAACTAATCTACTGTTGGTTAAGAGCTCTGAGGTATCATTTATCAGTGTTTACTTTCAAATCCGATACTCTTCACCAAAAAGAGAGTTTTTTTACCTCTTATCTATTGCTATTTATGTTCATTTTGTGAGTGTTGAGTGTGAATATGAGTCTTATAGCCGACTAGTATGATTAGTAGTTACGTACTCAGATTTTTATTTTTTAATCTTGTAAGAGTCTTTACCTCTTTTCTACCGCTTTCTCATTTCTCATCGTTCTCCTCCAATCAGATCTTATAATTTAACAGATAATAATTGTATTCGGTCAGTCTTGATCTTTCTCTATTTCAGTGCCTGTGTGAGTTTTTGGCAATATCGTAGACTAAAGATTAACGGTATCTAACTTTGTATATATAGTTTTGGGTGTAATTGTAGATCACTCTTATATCCAGTATACTCTCTGTCAGTTGTATTGCATCGTGTTCAAACATTTAGGTATTCCTAGTCTTATATTCTGCGGTGAATTTTAATAGTTTTCTTGTTTATAGCATCAACTAGTTAAGGAGTCACTTATTGCAACTCGACATATCTCTGCCCGGTCCACTCTTTGTTTATATTTTATAATTATTTCATTCCATTGGCCTGAAATATAGTCAGATGTAGCCCTACTGTACGTTCTTGTTGTTCTACGGGTTCAGGCGTACATCTTGAAGCGACTATTATATAACTTAGGAGAAAACAATTACATAGTTTGTAACCCAATAAATTTCTTTCATGCAAAGTTGAAAATCCTCCTTGTTTATGTTGACAAACCTAGCTTATGGTACCTATGCATTACAATTAGTATAATCAGAAGAACTCATTTTTAATTATCTCTTTATTTAATTTATGTGTGACCCGTGCTGGTGAAGAAGTTCCTGATCCAATTTTTAGGTTGTTTATCAATATTTAGACTTTATCTAGAGCAAAACCTCCATTCGTTTATAATAATAACAGAAAAAGTAGAAAATTTAAAGTCGATGCAATTTACATTTTCTTGCGGCACGTTATGAGTTAATTTGTAACAACATTGGTGTTTTGAACAGACGATAAACAATAATCTGTCATTATTTTTTGAGAATGAATAGCAACCTGGTCATCTCTAAAGCTGACAAATTAGGTGCCAATTATTGTCCTAAGAAAATGTTTTCAAGCTTTCAGTTCTTAGGCAAGAGATGTACAAAAACTGCAATAAGCGGGTTGGAAATTGTCACATAGAATAGTTCCAATCGTAAAGATTAGTTATAATTATGTGCTCTGTGCTGATAGTGTATAAGATATTTATAGTTAATTGTATTAGGTTACCTATATTTTTTATCTGATACTTAATGTGCATAATTGACAATAAATGTGGTATCATAAGATCCTGCCATAATCTTGTGTTAAAAAATTGAAGTTCTATTAATATTACAATATACGTTGGATATAGATTGATGATATCTATATTATTGTTCATAGTTTTGGTTTTTTAGAACAATTGAGGAAGACCATTCACTGGTTCAGACTTCAAATTTTGGAAGATTCCTGATTTTTACTGCCTTAAAGAACACTTTCATTTCTAGTATTTTTACTGAAAGCGAAATGTTTCTGAATCCCCCCCACACAACTATTTCCACTCAAAAATAATTCTAAATTAAAAGCTGGAACAAAAAGTAATTGACTGAGCATTGCTACAAGGATTTGATTGAAAAACTTTCTTAATCAACCAAATGATAGAAGCTTAACTAATAGGAGAAAACTAGGTAAATATGAGTTTCCTACTCTATATATTAACAGTGGAAAAATTAAATGGATAGAAGGTAATGTCATTAGCTTAGAAACAGGGTAAATGGACCACTTGTTCCCAAAAAGGAAATTACCCTGTAGAAGCTAAAAAAAGGAGCCCTCCGTGTATTTTAAAGTTAATGGATTGTTGTTGTAAAAATTGTCACTTTACAAGTATATTCAAATTTTGATAAGTTTAACATGCAGGAAGGGAACAAATATTTCAAGATTATTTATATCTCAAAGATGAAAGATCCAGAAGGAGCTTTATTAGTAGGTGTGTCTCAAAGAATATACCAAAAAGAAGGTATGCAATTGATCAAACAAATTCTACTTCAAGAAGGCAACAAACCCTAGTATACACATTGACATCTACTAGTGGAACACATCAAGTGTGCAAAGCCTTTTTTTTGGGCACTTTGGAAATTTTTTTGTGGAGTTGAAGGAGATAATTCGATACACTGTCAGAAGAGCCTTTTTGAGGAGATTGATCTATTGGTATATAGTCGGCTTTAGTAAGAAAGATAAAATTTGGATGTTTTTTCTAAATTCGTGGCCGATCAATAAAAAAGAGTTTGCGATGCAAGCAGTGAATCCTAAATGTAACCTTTATGAATCGTATGGTGAGAACTGTTACGTAAAAGTGCGATATATAAATTCTAATCCTCCAGTAGTAAAATTGATACCTCCCAACACTAAATTCAATATGTTAGAATTTATCTTCCAAAAGGTAAGTAATTACTCTCCCCCAACTTTGGAATCTTTATTACGGAAAATCGGTCTTGTAATAGAGACCCTCTACCTGAAATATTTGCGAAAGAGCTCCAGTTTTACCACCCGTCAAACTTCTTCTTTTTATAAGCATAATTTTTTACCAGCGAATGTTAATATATGGTTTCCACAAACCCAAAAGATCAATGCGATTATTGGCGCGTCAGTCCTAAAAACAAAATCTGCCCGAACAGATGAAAAGTATCCCCACATGGACCTAAGGGGTTCAGCAGTAGCTTTTTCTCGATTATACTTACGAAGAATAAACTTCATGGAAAGCTCCGCGAAATACCATAAAAAAGAAAGTTTTACCTGAATAGTTCCGACGCTCTAAAAACTAACCTGTGTAGATTCGAACTATCCAATGATTTGCGGAAAAAAAATCGTAACACTACACTCACGACTTCCCTTCAACCTAGCATATTTGGACAATTGGTATTATCATAATGAAATATGTATCGAACATATTTTCAGTCTATAATCTTGCTGCATAGTGTGTGACAAATTAAATGTGGCATGAAACTTGATGGATACTAAAGGTGATCATAAGAAAAGATGTACCTCTATTCCTATGTTGGACTCATGTATCTTTCTGAAGTTGTACCGCCCTCCGTATAAGTGTCTGAAGTATCATTGTATTCTAAGACTTGCTTCGGACAAGAAACCGCAATACAATTCTTATCTGCATGTTTTTAAAGAGCTTAAAAAGCGTAATCAACCAAAAATGTTATTAGTTAGGATCTGAAGTACATTCCGAAAGGCTGAAGGTTTTGTCACTTCAAACTATCGTAGCATAGACGGAGCATAAAAATTAATATATTTGTTCCTGATCATTACACCAGTGCCAGGATGCAAAAATTACAAGCCACCCCACCTACATTGGTATAGAGAAAGACTACACAGTATCCTAGATTTTTTAAAAGATTAGAGCAAAAAATTTAATAAAAATAAAAATGTCGATGGCAATGTTATGAGGTGGTTAGATGTTAAATGGTTGCAATTTAGAAAAGAGTCACCACTGCTAATTTATTATAAAAACCAGTTGAGCGACAATGAATTTAAGCAATTGTGCATTAGGAGGTCTACTCGCCAAGAAAATAATATAATAAATAATGTTGACCAGCTGTACCAATCCCGTCTTCCAATTGATGAAAAAAAACTAAAAGATTTACTATTTTTATGCACGACCAATAAAATACCATCCGTTTATCATCAATTTTACCAAAACCTACACAGTACTGAGAATGCTAACTCCGATGATTCAGAGTAGATATTGTACTAAAAAGACGATTTTATAGTTTTTTTCTATATTTCATAATATGAAATAATACTATAATACAACGACTTAGCTTTTTTCACGTTTAAGATCCCAGAATATGTGGGTTTAGTTTTATGATGGTGGTGAAAGAAGGTAAGTGCTAATTAGCAAACTACCGCTAATGATAAACTTTTTTTTATTTTTTTTTTAAATCAATCACAAAATAAAGTGTTATATTAGGTCTACAAGTTATATTTTCAGGTATAATATATGGAAATATAAAAAACACCAAATATTTACATAATGTACATTAAGGTTTTAAATTACTTATTGCCTTATCTGCCAAAAATAAATAGTTACCTCTTGGTTGGAATTTTGGTGGCCTTACGGCTTCCTCATCGCCAATTAGGCGACGCACTATACTACATAAGAGCCAGTACAATATTATAAGATTAATTCCTTTAGAACATTTAGTAGTGTTTTCAACATTTTAGTTTACCTGTACTTGTTATTATATTCACAACGCTTAGTGATAACAGCATATATATATATACCTTATATCCTGAATATATTTATATACATATTATATTATATAGATTTTACCGTCGATATCATGGGTTTGGTAGGTTGAAGGTGGCAATTTTTTAGCAAAAGCTCTATGTTGTTGAGTTTGATGAATTGTTCCAGCGTGGGAGAGTGTTAGATGTGCTAATAAATATATGATGCATGTGTAAAAAATTCTATTTTCTGGCTGCATTTGTTTAATGTGTGTGTGTGTTTGTGTTTGTGTTTGTGTTTGTGGGAGAGTGAATATGTTCTCTTAGAAAATGAGAATATGATACGGGAAATTCTTAACATTAGTAACTACCACAGACGAAACAACCAAAAATAAGTTGAAACAAAAAGCACCAAAAAAAACAAACATTAAATACGACACAGCTTCATTAACAGACAATGGTATCATTTACTTAAATTAATGTCGTATTTTGAGAGAAAAATACATTATACAAAGGGAAAGAAAAACTTGTTTACATATTTCAAGTATGTTAAAAAAAAAAAATCAAAGTTAATAAAAATTATAAATAATGTACTTTTTTAATATGATATGTTACATTTAAGAAAAAAAAAAGAGCAAAATTCTCCACCAATGTATGAGAGTTAGAGAGCAAAGCAATAAAAAAATAAATTCGGTTATTTGGTTGTGGACACAAGCTCTTAAAAAGCAAACATTTTTGGATGAGAAAACCAATAAGAGAACTCCAGATACGATTCCCTTGACGATAAGACAATGTTTTTATTCTTTAGCTGAGCAAAGCGTAGAATTTTTATGTCGAATTATTTCTCCTCTCTCTCTCTCTCTCTCTCTCTCTCTCTCTCTCTCTCTCTCTCTCTCTCTCTCTCTCTCTCTCTCTCTCTCGGTCTTTTCATCCTCCCCCACGTTGTTTGTTTATGGCAGCGGCAAATCCTTCCTTTGTGTTTGCAATTATGCCTACTGCTGTGCTTTTATGCCTTCCCTCTACACTTTTCCCTTTATCTATCTCTTCATATATATATATATATATATATAATATATATATATATATATATATATATATATATATATATATATATATATATATATATATATATATATATATATATATATATATATCAAAATCCTACCCCAGGAAGGGTTATTAACCCTGTGAGTAGTTCATTCGAGGATGAACGAAGGGTTTCACGAGCCGATGGCAAACATTCGCTAACTAGCCAGGTCAATCACGGATGACGACTTTTACCCCACCTGCAGTAAGCATTCCGTAGATATACTTATTACGATTAAATGGGTGGGACTAAGTGCAAGAGAGAGCTGCTAAAATTTCTCTACTCCGACCAGGTCTCGAACCTTGGACCTCTCGCTTGCAAGGCGAATGCTCGATCGTCCGAGTTGTGGAGCCGCTATATATATATATATATATATATATATATATATATATATATATATATATATATATATATATATATATATATATATATATATATATATATATATATCCTCTGGTGGATGAAGGTCAAAGCCCTACCATTTTCCATCAGAGTTAGAAAAATGCCGGAACCTAGTCAAGTTGCAGGCCGATATGTCACGATATACTGCGCTTAAAGTTGTGCAAATGAATGAAGTTGAGAAAACAAATAAAGGGAGTGTGTTCCAGAAATTAATAGTTGAGTACATGCAAAATTGAGCATATCTGTTAAGCTTGGGATCAGAGAGTTAGACAGAGAAAGGATGAGTCTGTGTAGAATGGTGTGAAGCTCAAGCCCTTCTCAATGGAGGAAGTATGCGATGAGGGAGTTCCGAAGAGCAGTTTTCGTTGTAATGGAGGTAGCATAAAGAGAAAGACGCAACAATTAAAGAGGCTGAAAGACTGGAGAGAATTAGTGAGAGCGGAAGAGTTGATAAACTTAAAACTCTTGACAGCTCGCAAAAGATTTACAGAAATGCTGAAGAGTGGAGGACCAAGAGTCAGAGAGAAGGGAAAGAAGATCACCAGTAGAGCATTTTTTAACTAAAGCTATACTGGCGATCAGAGATAAGATTAGAAGATTTGAAATTTTCCCAAATTTAAAAAGAAACTTTAGAAAGATCTGATGTTAAAGAAATAGGACGGTATTTTAGGGTTGGAAGGGTCCTCTTTTTCGGCAAAGGTTGAATGAGAGCACGTTTTCAGAAAGAAGAAAAATCGAAATAGAAAGACATGAACGAAATATTTTACAAAAGGCAGGGTGTAAGCTATATAAAACACAAGTTTTGAGAACCATAAGAGGAATACCATCAGGATTGTACGCATTAGTGTTAAGCTCAGAGAGAGTAGAAAGGGCGTAAAAAAATTACAATTTTAGGCGTAAATGAGTTAGGGAAGTTGAAGGAGGAGGTATAGCTTCGAAATCATCTAAAGTTGAATTAGCGGCAAAAGTTTGAGCGAAAAGTTCAGCTTTAGAAGAAGGTAAAACGGCAGATATGCTGAAAGAAGATACTAGAGTAGAGAAGGAGGAAGAAAATTTTGAGTTGACATTCTTGACAAAATGCGAGAAAAAGCTTGAGGAAGAGGAGCCAGAAAAATTATTGCATTTTGTTCTGAGAAATAAGTATTTGGTGTTAAGAAATAGTTTTTGCACGATTCCTGGATGAAATATAAATCGCATGAGTTTCAGAAGTTTGAAGACAACGGTAATTCCCGAAGGCATTATTCCTGCAGCAAATAACAGGAGAACAAGCTGAGTTAAACCAAGGTTTATTTGATTTAGTAGAAAGGAAAGATTATAGAATGTACGTCTCCATGTCAAAGAACCTAGGTAATGTGCTCTGCATACTCCGAGGGACCCCTCTCACGGAAGCGATAATCATTCTACTGGAAATTACAGAAGTACGACTACAAGGACGACCAGCTTTCTTGACGAAATATTACAAACGTTTCATCGCAATAGTCGGGGGGTTTTCTTGCGGAAGACTTGGAAAGATAGAAGAGTATGCAGAGATAAGAAAGTAATCGGAAGAATCCAGAGGAGGATAGAGTTTGACAGTATAGGGAGAAGGATTAGAAATTTTATAAAAGGTCTAGAATGTTGAGTTTATCTTCAAGAATGTCAGGGATACAAGTAGGAAGCTGGTTCAACTGCTTAAGGTCATTTTGGAATGAGAATTGAAAGATACATTCACCGGCTGTATCATGAAAATTAGAAAGCCATTAGCGACGGTGAAACGTTAAAATCACTTAATATGATGATTTCTGAGAGAGGAGGAGAAGAGAGAATGTGCACTATTTGATATTTAGATAGTCAAATAATTTTGGATAAACAGTAGAATTAGGAGATAAATAAACAAAACAAATGAATTTAATAGTAGAAAGAAAAGAGATATTAAGCCACAAGGTGAAAAATTCAGAAGACTCCAAATTAGAGACACGAGAGAAAACCAAATAGTTGCGCACATATGCACAACGAAAATTGTGGATAAATACAGGAAGAGGAAACAGAAAATGGTTTACTGTCAGAAAGCTCAAACATCTGAGTTACGGTCAAGAATAACGAGGCAAGGCTAGAAGAAGAGAAGTAGTGTTCAACAAAGTGGAAATTAGATTGAAGACCGTGAATGTTGCAGAAATTAATGGTAAAAATAAACCATTCACTAGGGCAAGTCGGATACAAAGTCTTGGTGGCACCAACCCTATATCACCTATCAATAGTTTTGTTTAGCAATGTAACTTCAAAAAGGTGTATTACAGATAGCAGAAAACCTAAATTTTATAATCAATGAATATTTTCAATCTTGTTTCAACCTTCATGAGGTCAGTAAAAAAATTGGTATCGATATCGGTACTCGGTATCGGGGCTTTTAAAATTATGATATCGGTATCGGTTAAAATTTTGGTATCACTCCATCCATAATATATATATATATATATATATATATATATATATATATATATATATATATATATATATATATATATATATATATATATATATATATATATATATATATATATATATATATATATATATATATATATATATATATATTAATAGTTCACACCTCACCGGCTTTTGCTATTTATCGAAAGGGGAAACTTCTTTACAAAGCTTCTCTCTCAGGGATAACTCTCGACCTTCGTCACAGAAGCCCATTACACTATTACTAATATATGGATATATATATATATATATATATATATATATATATATATATATATATATATATATATATATATATATATATATATATATATATATATATATATATATATATATATATATATATATATATATATATGTATGTGTGTGTGTGTGTGTGTGTGTGTGTGTGTGTGTGCGTTAATATTTTTACATGTAATGTAAATGTTAAAATTTTAATGTTCATCGGATGCGGTACGGATCTTTAATCGTTTATTTAAGATACTTCAAACAAATATACAAATATTTCCAAGTGGCAAGATTAAAGTTATTTTAAATATTTAATATACTTATGTATAGATTTCCTCCCGTTATAGTTTTGAAATTACAGATACAGAAAAGATAGAGAAGAGTTGAAGAGGAGATTGATTTTTCCCGTGTTCAGGTTTGTTTTACCAGGATGCAAGACAGGAATGATATCGTGCGTCCACAACTTCCACCTACAGTATTTGCGAGTATGCATAACGATTAAAAGTAACTAGTTTAATATTTGAACCTTATTAAAGCGAGCTATACACTGAAAATTGAGGTTTCATCGTAGCTTTGAGACACTTGCGCTCTTCATCATATACTTTAGTTGATGCACTAAGTAAACCTTCGCACTAAACACTGCTTGGAGGGCAAGTTACAAAGTAATGAACAGTTCAGCAAACTTTGGAACGTCTTTGTTCATTTATCATCCACAACTTGAGATGATAAGCTTCCTTTGGTGACAGTTTTTCATTAGGAAACGAATCAACGATTTAATGACTTTGGTTTTTGTTTTCAGTTCCTTGTTAATAATTACTAATAATTGGTGCCAAAAGTAGTTCCTCTTATCAACTCTCGTTTAAAAAGTTGATTTTTTTATCTAGTGGTCTTCATTACTGGTCCTCAAACCCCTTTTTTTTTTTTTTTTTTTTTGTGACTCATGTGAAACTATAATTTATAGAGTTTGTTTTGAAAGAAAATTTAAAATATTCACCATTGCCTTCACGAAGTTCTAAGAAAGTCAAATTTGTAACATGA
>SEYY01024670.1:52500-55000 GCA_009176605.1 Armadillidium nasatum | reverse complement strand
TATCACTTTGGAAGCAAATACTGTAAAAATATGTTCCCTTTCTTTGTTTATCTTTGAGAGTTTCTTTTAATATTTCCTGTAATATATTCTCTATACTATGTTCATTGCCAACTCTGTTTATAATGAAATTATCCAATAAAATTATCGTTTTTATGTTATAGTCTTATTTTAATTAAATTAGGCAAATTTCTGTTGAGACGAGATATTCTAGTCCATAAACGAGCTTTCTGATGTTGTAAAGTCAGAGATAGATCTTATGAGTTGAAGGGAATCTGATGATTCAATTGTGACAACTCTAGTTCCTTCCAAAAGAGGTCCAATCTTGTTAATACATGCAAAAATAAGCTCCAAGTTACTCTGTAAGGACATGTTTAGAAAAGAATTGTTTATTTAATTTAAATCATTCATTGACCCTAATACACTACCCCTCATACAAAAGCTATTCAAATTATCCTCTGATTAGGAGTTAAGATTAGGTTAAGATTCTTTGCATTAGAGAGACAAAAAAAAATCTTTTTTTAATCGAAATAACTTTGTCAAACTTATACGAGCAATATAATTATGATCCAAATTTATACTAAATCAATATCATAAATAATTGAGGCTATAATCAAAAGTGTGAAAATTTACCATACAACTCAATCAATGTTCGTCAGCCAGTTAATAAAATCTAATTTTTAAACTAACTTCCAACAACTCATTTGATCCATTATCACTTTAAGATTGTCTTGAAAGTCGAAGGAACACTTTTTAAAGTATCAGTTTCTAAAATATCAAATTTATAAACATAAAATTAATATGCGAATTGAAAAAAAAAAAGAAAAAAAAGTAAAAGGAAAAGTATAATCTCAAATTTTAAAATTTACATTAGTAGAATTTTCTGCAAATATCATACAACAAATAAAACTCAGCAATATTTTAAGGATGAGGTCAATATTAGTTTTAAAAAAAAAAAAATACAAAAAAAAAACTTTTCCTTTAGAAAAGACTGGGACATTTAAAGTTTTTCTCTTATGAAGCCCTTATCAAAGAAACCCTGATAACCCATCATCTCACTATCTTCCTTTTCAAAAGGACTCTGTTGGTTGCCATTCTCTCTGACCACTCCTCTTTTTAAGAATTTAAGAAGCCAATTTACAAACATAGTTTACTGAAATTATTACTAAATTAACTTTTATTTGAACTACCCCAGAACGATGAATAAACGGGATTATACAACAGATATAAATAAATGCTCATTATAATCTTTCCCTCCAGTCAGAAAATACTCTTATATTTATTTCATATTTTGCTAGAATTATTTACAGTAACTTTCCATCTTTTATATATTATATATATATATATATATATATATATATATATATATATATATATATATATATATATATATATATATATATATATATATATATATATATATATATATATATATATATATATATATATATAATATATATATATATATATATATATATATATATATATATATATTATATAAATATATATATATATTTTTTTTTTTTTTTTTTTTTTGAAAATTTTATCCGTCTTTAAATTTAAAAACAATTTTATTTTCCAAAGATAAAAAAGAAATTTTGTTTTATTTAACTTCTAAGTTACAGTAATCATTTGCATTTTCCTTTAATATTTATATATAATATATATATATATATATATATATATATATATATATATATATATATATATATATATATATATATATATATATATATATATATATATATATATATATATATATATATAAATCTTCTTCTTCCTCCTTTTCGCTCTGATGGTTCTGTTGTTAACACTCCAACTGAAAAGGCTAATCCTTTAGGCTTCCTGTTCTCCCCTAATTCAACCTTTATCAGTGATTACATTTGATCAGGTGCATAAACTTCTGAAATCTATGAACGATAGGATAGCAAACCATGTGGATGGCATTCCTCCCCGAGTTTTAAGGGAGTGTGCTCTGAGCTGGCTCGATCCCTCGTTCAACTTTTCTCTATATGCCTCAATACTAGTACTTTCCCTCAGTGTTGGAAGCACGCATTAGTCCAACCTATTCCGAAGAAAGGTAGTCGCTCTGTTCCTTCTAACAACTGCCCACTTGTATTATGTCTAAGATCTTTGAAACCATTCTCAACTCTCACTTCTTAGATCATCTGGAACCCCATTCCCTTCTTTCTGATCATAAGAATGATTTTCAACGTTCGAGGTCTACTGGTGATATATTTTCCTATCTCACAGATTTATGGTCTTCTGACTTTAGGGACCATGGAGAAACTTATGTGGTGGCGCTTAACATATCTACGGCATTTGATCGGGTATGGCATGTGTCACTGCTTTCCAGGCTTCTCTCCTTCTTTTTTGCTTACTTACTTCTAGATTTCTTTCTAATCGTTCTATTTCGACTGTAGTTGATGGGGCGACTTCTTCTTCATTTCCTGTCAATAGTGGTGTTTCTCAGGGTTCTGTCTTGTCTCCTTCACTATTTCTA
>SEYY01024670.1:35000-42500 GCA_009176605.1 Armadillidium nasatum | reverse complement strand
ATATATATATATATTGCATAACAAAAGAATTTTTATTAATGCAAATCAAACTTTTTGTAAAAGAAAAAAAATAGTAAAATAAATTTTATTCCGGGTAAAAAAATATATATATATATATATATATATATATATATATATATATATATATATATATATATATATATATATATATATATATATATATATATATATATATATATATTATAGAAAGAAAAAATTGCTTTATTGCTTGGAATTTAGATTAAAAAACACTTTCCATTTTTATGAATGGTGGAAATGAATATCCCATTCTATCCTCTTCGAAAGACTGCCAGTCTGCCATGACGTTTGTTCTGAATGATTTCTCTCTTTCTTTCTTTCTCACATTTCACAATCAGACTTTTGATAACCAAAAGACTGAATAGAAATTCTCGTGTGTTCTCTGATCAGGTCGAACTGATGGAATTAAACCTATAATACCGGAAAGGATACTCAAATTACGAACAGAATCATCAAAGAAGAATTGATGAATCCGAAACAATCTACTCTCTTAATTGATATATATATATATATATATATATATATATATATATATATATATATATATATATATATATATATATATATATATATATATATATATATATATATATATATATATATATATATATATATATATAAATATATATATATATATATATATATATATATATATATATATATATATATATATATATATATATATATATATATATATATATATATATATATATATATATATATATATATATATATATATATATATATATATATATGTGTGTGTGTGTGTGAGTTCATACACATTCGAATTCAAGCGCGTTGACCACTAACCCACGAGACACGAGATGCTTCTAATATAGGAGTAAAAATATCCTTTTTCAGTCAGGTACATCAGTTTTACAAATTTCTAAATTTCCATTTTACCCAACATTTATATATTCAATTTTATTCCACTTTATATATATATATATATTTGCATTTACATTTTATTTCACTATACATTTTTATTTATTCCATATTATTTAATATATTCTAAACTAACATCCGTTTTCATTACAAAGATACAACTTAAATAATTCGTAATTTTCTTTTCCTACTCAAATATTTAAATTTTTAACACAATGCATTAAAATACATGTATACATATGCATACAATACCCAAATAACCTCATGCACACCATATACATCAAGTTTACAAATTTCTAAAGTCCCATTTTACCCAAAATTTATTTATTCCATTTTAAATCACACTGCATTCTTTGCATTTACAATTTCTTTCACTATACATGTATTATTTTTATCATTAAAGCATGATCAAAGACATACCGCCATCTCTTTACTTATATTTTTCTTATATATTTCCACCCTAAATCTCATCAAAATATAACATAATTTCTTTTATTTAACCTACATTTTGTATTTAATGTATGAACAAGGTAATGCTAGTATATATCTGCTACGCAAGTTATAGAACTTTTTATTCCTTATTCGCCTTAAAACATTTAATTTAATTTTCCAAGGTTAACTTAATTTTATCATTAAGGCATGAGCGAAGTCATGTCATCTTCTATCTAGCATACAAATTAAAATAAACTTTACATTAATATTTAACATAAACACATAATTAAACATAAATTTATCGTAACAGTATGGATATGCCGATATCTCTATTATCAAATAATTTATAGAACTTGACAAACATTTCATACCCTAATCCCTCCAACATATAACTTGAGCTACATATATCATCTGACTTTTAATACTTTAACAAAGTCGAACACATGTTATCATCTCTCTAACATGTAATTTATAGAAACTTATTGTTATCTAAATCTTTCAACACATTTTATTTCTCCATAGCTCATTAAAATTTTTATCATTATTTCCCTCTAACACATCATTTATTGCGCCTTTATATACATTTCACACCCTAAGCCTCATCATTATATAACTTAAATCTCTGTATTTAATCTAACTTTTGTATTTGACGCATGAACAAAGTCATCCTCGTAGAGTTATAGAACTTTTCATCCATTATTCACCTCAAAACTATTAAACATTTAATTTGATTCTCCACGGCTAACTTAACTTTATCACTAAGCCATGGACATAGTCATTCCATCATCTATCTAGTATACAAATTGCAGCACTATACATTAACATTCAGCATGAACTCATAGACATTTAAAATTAATTCTCCATATTCAACTTAAGTTTTTCGCAAAGATACAAGCAAAGATATACCGACATCTCTCTAACACACAATTTATAGAACTTTATATACAATTCATACCCTAATCCCTCCAACATATAACTTAATCTCCACTTTCTAACTGGCTTTTAGCATTTCGACATTGTCAGACATAAGTCATCATCTCTCTAACATGTAATTTATAGATCCTTACATACATTTCATATCTACATCTCTCAAAATATATTTTAATTCACCATGGCTCCCTAAACTTTTTATCATTAAAATATGATCAAAGACATACTGAAATCTCTCCAACTCGCACTTTATAGATATTGACATGCATTTCATACCAAAATCCTTCCAACATATATCTTAATCTCCATATACTACCTAACTTTTAATACTTCAACATGATCAGACACTTTTCATAATCTCTCTAACTTGCAATTTATAGAACCTTATATACAATTCTTTTCTAAATTTTTCAACATACATCTTAATTCACCATAGCTCATTAAACTTTTTATCATTAAGACTTGATTAAAGACATGCCTATTCCCCTCTAACACAACATTTATTGAGCCTTTATATAAATTTCACACCCTAAGTCTCATCAATAACCTTTTCAGCATATATTTTTCAGAACTTTTACTTACATTTTCTTCAAATGTTTTTCAACATATTACTTAGCCTCCTCACGTCTTCTAACTTTAACACTTTAATATGAGGAAAAAGCCATATTCCATCTAACATAATTTGTATAATCATTTATATCATATGATCTTCAAAACATACCTTAATACATCATACATTGTCTAACTTTTAACGTATGAACAAATTCAAATCCTAACTTCTCTAACAAATTTTTATTGGAACTACCTGCTTATATACAACGTATGAATAACATTGAGCGTTGATAATGATCATCAAGGTGTATACTTCTTATTTTTTTTAATCATTCATATCCCTAATACGAATAATATATTAATTTTTCAATCTGAAGTCTAATTTACAATTACATATTTTTATTATTCATACGTATTCTGACTATTTTCTAACGTTCATACATGATACTCTAGATGTTTAGACTGGTTTTATATAGAGATGGTTGTTATTTTGCTATAAGCAGAGATTATTAAGGATGTGTAAGGAAATTATATACCTAAAATAAATTATCATTATTTCATATCTTCCTGCATTACTTTTCATAACAAGCTAATTATATTTCTTCAAATACCTGTTCTTACACAGTAGCATAGGCAAAGATATCATTTACATATATAAATATATAGATGAAATCATATTTTGCTGAACTAAGAGCTACTTTGTTAACTCAAAATTATTTTCTTTCACTAATAACCTTAACTTTTACCTAAATTCATACATTCATACAGATTAAGGCAAGCCTCTAAGGTAATTATTTATATTTGCTAGACATCTGATTGGTTGAGATGATGGAGTCATCTGGTTGGCAGAGAAAATGAAGACATCACAATAATTTATGAGGATAGAATTCATTAAGAGCCCATGAATACGTACATATCTACAGGCAAATATGAAAATAAGGAAAACTATGCGGGAAGTAAAAGTGTATTTATGCATAACATAAGACTGAACAATTATCAATTCAGTCATTAAATATAAACTTTTTAATTAACATATTAATTTCATATCTTTAACACACAACCTAGATAAAATAATGTCTTTCAGCAGCAGAATCCAAACGTTTTTTAATCTTCAGCTATTAATAAATGTGAAGACTCCACAATATAACATGGAAAATCATTTTCTTTTTAATAATTTCCTATATTTCTTAAATACCAGTACTAATATCAAGAATTCAAATAACCTTAAGCTTAACACCTAACTTTATGCAAACAGACTAACCTAAAACACTTTCGATATATTAGGGAGAGTAAGTTATTAAATAACGCCCAGGATAGAACATGAAAACGCAATCTTCCACTCACATCCTTCAATCTCCCATTTCCCATTCAAAATCCTAAAAACGTGAAATTGACACTGGCACTGTCTGATAGCTGTACACGTTGATGCATTCACAGGATCAGAGATTTTCACATACATCTCTGTGAAAGGAATGAGCAACGACTACAAGAGTATGAGTGCAAGGGATGGGAATTTCACGAGTTCACAAGGAAGGTTCAGGAAGAGGATCGCGCTCTCGGTACCTCCTCACCCTTACCTTACCTACCGAGAGCGCTGATCTCCTAAATGAATCCCCTCACGTAGATCCATGAACCTCTCCTGGTGTATATGTATCATACCAATATTTTGTGCACATATCCTGAACTCGCTGTTTCTCCTCTCATGAATTCTTCGTGAAACCCTTCCTGTCCTCACCTAAATACATCTACATTGCTCCGATATTCGTATGATTAGTTGATAATGATGCTTTAAGATGGTATCCAACTCTCCTATTCTCTTCAAACATGTCTAAAATATCTGTATGGTGGTTCAAAGATGATATCTATGTGCGTTTCTGAGCCCCTCGAGTGAGAAATATGCAGGAATATGTTACATTACTTTTGAAATAAGTTCACAAAGAGAAATGTTTACCCTGTTCGTATGGTATAAAAACATGGTAAATAATGAATTTGAGTTAATACTTAAGACACTTATGAGAAGAATAATGATGAAAAAATTTAAACCCTGCGATCCATTAAAGAAATATGCACATACCCTGAGAGTAAAAAATACGATGGCTGTGCTGAAAAACATGTGATCTGAAAATATGTTTGTGAACTATATGGTCAAGAGAAAATCTATGGATAATGAATGTAAAGTGTACAGAAATTCAAAATAGCTGAAACCACGTAATCAAGATGGCGGAGACCATGTGATCAGAAAATTAAGATGGTAGATGGATGAATGGATGACGTCATAGTGCTAGGGTGAACGGGAAGCGTGTGTGAGTGTGTGCGCGCTTATGAGGAGTAGAAGAGCCCTTATAGCTTTTACATGATTCATTATGTTAGCTTTAAATTAGCGATAAATTTTTAATAAATAAAATTGTTTTACAAATGATTTTACAATTTTTAAGAGATATAAAACAATTTATTGTTGAAAGGTCTGAAAATAAATTTTAAACTTATATTTTAAAACAAATATAGAGATTTTAATATGAAATAGGAATAAAATTTATAGCTTGAAAGAAATACAGAAAATGTAATGTACAAAAGTTTTAAAATAGTTTTAAAAAGTCATCGCTTTGAAAAGAAACAAAAAAAATGTAATATAGAATAAGGTATAAATAATAGTTTGAAGAAAACGGAATGAATATCCAAGAAAGAAATAGAGCCATGAAATGAAAATTATATGATGTAATATTAACTAAATGATGTCTTCACTCTTATAAAAACCATATTTAAGGTAATGATTTATTATGTAATAAGAATTTTTATTTATAAATACATTAAGTATTATTATAGAACAACGTTGTGGATATTAAACATTTGGATCAGGTACTATAAACACGTGGTTATACGGTAAATATAAATAAGGCTGACCAAAACCATGAAATATCAGGAATTGTTGGAGTTACGTAGTGGTCAGTCACGTGGTTATGACTTCATAAACACATGCTCTCCTTTAAAACTTTGGTGACAGTGAGTTAAAGTAGATAAGTATGTAAATGTAGTGAGTCAAAAACAGGAAATATCAGGAATTGATTGGATAAGATAACAAGCAAACGCGATTATTTTGTTTACTTTTCAGTAAATATAAAGGCATGTTAAATATTTGGAAAAAATAATTCAATGACATCACTTAGTTAAGAAAAATAAAAATAGTTCCACGATTTGTAATTCAGGTCAGAATTAGAAAGCAATACGTTCAAAGAAAATGTATGACGTCACAATAATTTATGGTCGTGACGTCACAAACATAAAATCATATGATTATAATAATTCGAATACAAGTAATAAAGAAAATGTATGACGTCCACAATATTTGCATTCGCATTTGAAAATATGATGATGTTATTTATAAGTAAATAAACAGTGCTGCTTGATTTGAATAAAAAGTGGATAACTCCTAATACTCAGAACTGTCTCTAAAAATTGTAATTTAAATAATTGCTTATATGTAATGTGAAAGCATTACTACATATATATCATGAGATTATGAGGAATATGAAGTTATAGTGCGACATTACAGTTACAAATCACGTACAGATGCTCTGAGTATACGAATATAATTTGCTATGAGAAAAAATATACATGATGAGTTACTTTTTTTATATATGGTTAGACAATCGTATCATTCCCTGTTTTGAAATTTCTCACGAGGTATGTATACACTTCTATATAAATAAAACAATTTTAAGTTACAAATATATATATAAAAAGGCAACATGTGATGCTATCCATGATGGAAGTTGATGATTTAGACCTTGGTGTGTGTCGGTGAGTACAATGTCACATGACAATAACGTCCTGAATGAAGAAGAAGGTAAGATAGATGCGGTGAAAAGGGTATGTGTTTAAAATTTCGAAAATGAGTCATAAACAGGCAATATCAGGATCTGGGTATTGGTTGGCTACGAAACAAATATCATTTACGTGGTTATGACGTCACAGAAACATGTTTATTTTTTATGTACTTACTAGATAATGCTTAGATGTATGCTAAATATTGGAGATAAAGGAATATCTAGCATCTTTATATCGGCCATTATGTTTATTAAATATATAAAAGAGACCAGCGAGGGAACTCAGTGTTGTGTACATTTATTTATTTATGCATTAACTGTTTAAATGACTGACTGATAATTCAAAGTGACAAATATTAAATATAAAAGTAGTGTATGGCATCTCATCGCTCAAAACATTGAGATACATGTCTGTGAAATAATAAAAATTACCGGACACCTCTTTGTCGCATATATTTTATTTAATTATGAGTATGTGTGTGTACATATGTTGTTTGGGTATTTTAACACATGTGTTGCGTTAAAAAAATTTAAAAATAAAATTGAAAAGGAAAATAAAGAATTATTTCAGTTATAACTATGTGAAGAAGAAGAAGGTTGTTAGTTTAGAATAAAATATGTGCGTAAATATGTATGTGTGTGTGTGTGGGTAAATGCGTGACATGTGTATTTATCATAGAAGAGACCTTATTCTCATTACATGATTCAGTGTTTTAGCCCCATAAATAAGCGATAAATATTTAATAAATAAATTGTTTTACAAAAATTTTAAATTTTTTATAATAGATACAAAATAATTTACTATTGAAAGGTATGAAAATAAACTTTTAAAGTTATA
>SEYY01024670.1:25000-32500 GCA_009176605.1 Armadillidium nasatum | reverse complement strand
CGTAATATGAAATAAGATTAAATTGATTTATTAAAGTCATTGCTTGGAATATAAAATCTATAAAGTGAAATAAGTTTAAAAATAATTTTTAAAAAACTCATTAGCTTGAAAAGAAACAGAAGATGGATAAATTTAAAATAATAGTTTGAAGAAAACGGGATAAATATTCGAGAACATGTTATGGTATCATGGAGGGTTCTTAATGAAATAGAAGAAGTAGAGTTATGAGGTTAGTCAAAAACATGAAATATCAGGATTTATTAGGTTATGAGGTGATCTGACACGTGGTTATGACTTCAGAGACACATGATCTCCTTATAATTTTCGGTATAGTGACTTAAAGTAAATAATGTGTAAATGTGATGGGTCATAGACAAGAGATATCAGAAATTGGATATTGACTGGTTGAAACGACGTGGTCAAGAGAAAATCTATGGAAATAAGAGTCCCGTGGTCGTCAGAATATCACGATGGTGAATAAAATCACGTAGTCGTGAGAAAATCACAATGATGAATAAACCTACGTGATCAGAAATTCAAGACGGTGCATGGATGACGTCATATAATATGATGGCTCATATAATCCGCAAAGTAATATAGGAATCAAAGTCATAAAGAGTATAGGATGAAGTCATACGTTAAATAAATGTTTGTTATGTAAAATATTACAAAGTATTACGTAATAACTGTGTTTACATAATTATTATGTAAAAGTGATAATAGAAATACGATAGTTATACAAAATTATATAAATTATTTTATAATATTTTTGGTATTGTATGTAAATGTTAGCTTGCATTGCATTAAAAAAAATTAAGAAAATTTTAATAGAAAAGGAAAATAAAGAATTATTTCAGCTATAACTATGTGAAGAAGATTGTTATTTTAGAATATATTATGTGCTGTGTGTACGTGTGTACGGATTAGAAGAGTCCTTATTCGCATTAAATGATTCATATGCAAATATTACGTAATAACCACAAATATATAATTGCTATGTAACAATAGATGATTATTGTACAATCAATAAAATAATATTGGCTTCACAGTTGGAAAAGGAAGGAAAAACGTTGCGCGTGAATAGAACAATTCGCTCATTCTAAGGTATAATCCAGTTGGTGTAGTGGGAGCGTGATGGAATTCAAATCGGAAGGTTGAGGTTTCGAATCCTGGTCTCACAACAGTTTGAAGTTCGTATCCTTTCCCTAAATATTGGAGGAAGTTTTATTTTCACTCAATAGATAGCGGCTGCGGTCAAGAAAAAATGGCAGGATAATTCAAAATAAAATCAAAGATGGCGGAAACCACGTGGTCAAGAAAAAATTGGGGGAAAAATTTAAAATTCAAATTCAAGATGGAGGACCCCACATGATCAAGAAAAATATGACGGGAAAATTCAAATTTAAGATGGCGGAAACCATTTGAGAAAATCCTACGGAGATGAAAACCATGTGTTCGGAATATCCAATATTGCTGACAAATCCAAGGTGACGGACAGAAATTCAAGATGGCAAACACCAAATTCAAGATGGATGACAGAAATTCAAGATGGAGGAAACCAAATCCAAGACAGATCCAAAATAGTGGACAGAATCACGTGGTCAAGAGAAAATCTCCGGAAATGAAAACTACGTGATCAAGAAAAATTGGCGGACGGATGACGTCATAGTTACATGATAGCCCAGTGCCTTGACGTCACAGGGTAAGGTGTGTACATGTGCAGGCATGTTTCCGCATGCGCACGTGAGTGACGTCATCACCGAGAGTGCCTGCATCCTGATTGGTCACGGATGTATCCGGTTGTGGCCAATGAGGCATCGAATGTGTCTGACTCTCATTTCATACCAAGTGGGCGTAGCTTAGCATGGGTGCCACGTGCTAGAAAGTGCTAATGGTTGCCATAAAAATGCTATATAAAGCGCTATAAAAAGCTTGAAATGGCACTCGGGATGGAGCAAGAGTTAGGCCCTGACACTATTATTTGAGAGACATGAGTGCTAAATAAGGGATGACACGTGCCTGGCAGCATGTACCGTAGGAAAAAGGGCGGGCTTATGGGATTAAAGGATTAAAAAGGATAAAAATGGGCGAGGATTAAGAGACTAGCATAATTAATTAAGGGGATTATCCTGATTAATTATCGGATTCATCGGATTTAAAAAAAAAAACTCAGGAAAGAATGTGGGGGCCAATTTCCCCCTCGTTTCCCCACTTACTTTCCCCTCACTTGACACTGGCACTCCTCTCGTTTCCCTATCTGGCACTGTCTGCAAAAGGTGGGCCATACTACTAGCTTATTTTATCATTTTGGTTTAACAAATTATTTTATTTACAATATTTGTTATTGTAATATATATATATATATATATATATATATATATATATATATATATATATATATATATATATATATATATATAATATATATATATATATATATATATATATATATATATATATATATAATATATATATATATATATATATATATATATATATATATATATATATATATATATATATATATATATATATATATATATATATATATATATATAATATATATATATATATATATATATATATATATATATATATATATATATATTATATATATTATTATATATATATATATATATATTATATATATATATATATATGCATATAATTAATTTTATTATGGACCCTCGAAATAACATTTTCCCCTTGAGGACCCCCTCAAAGCTACTTTGGTCTACTGGGGGTCATATGGACCCAGGTTGGAAAACGCTGGTCTATGCTATCCTATCACTCCACGGGTTATGCTCAGTGGGGGTACTTTATCGCTTCGGACTGCGCTACGTCCTTCCCCTTTATATATATATATATATATATATATATATATATATATATATATATATATATATATATATATATATATATATATAATATATATATATATATATATATATATATATATATATATATATATAATATATATATTCTCACCTTTCTCACCATCCATCCTGTTAGGATCACTCCTGTCAGGCGACGAGTCTCTGAAAGGCTCTCCAGGTTTCTCGATTCTCGTACAGTCGCTGCTCCTCTACCTCCGCAAGCTCCCGGCCCCTCCTCCGAATTGCCTCCGACACCGCGTCCCTCCATCTCTTTCTAGGTCTCCCGACAGGTCTACTTCTCAGCGGTATATGGTCATAGAATCTTCTCGGAAGCCTCCCCTCATCCATTCTTTTCATGGGCCCGTACCATCGCAGTTGATTTCTCTCCACCACCGTCAGCACTGGCAGCACTCCCAGCTCTCTCCTTATACTCTCACTCCTAACCCTATCTCTCTTCGTCACTCCCCTGATCAACCGCAGAACCTTCATCTCCGCCGCCTCCACTTTCGCTTTCTGATTCGTATTCAGGGACCAGCACTCCGATCCGTACGTCAGAATAGGTCTTAATATGCTGCAATATATTGTAGCCTTCACTTTTACTGGCACTGCTCTTTCTCTCAGGATGGGGTACAACATACCAACATTCCTAGTAAACTTATCGATCCATCTTGTCATCTCCATTTCCATTTGGCCCTTCTCTTCTAAAGTTACTCCCAAGATACTCAAAACTTCTCACCTGTCTTATCTCTTCACCTTGTATTCTAATATCTATCGACTCTCTATCCCTCGCCACCGCCATCACCTCCGTCTTCTGCTTGTTCAGCCTCATTACCATTTCCTCCATCTCTGTGTTCCACCTCTCCAACGCATTCTGCAATGCTGCAACTTCTCTCGTGATCACCGCGGCATCATCTGCATATACGAAAGTATCTTCCATTTCCTCATTTACACATATGTTTTTTAAGCACTCGTCCATATATAGGATGAAGAGTAGCGGCGAAAGAACGCTACCTTGTCTCACGCAATCTCTCACTTCAAACCATCTAGGTTCTCCAGATCTAGGTCTGACTGCACTCTCGCTTGTGTAATATAGATTCTTAATAACTTTAACCAGTTTCCTATCCACCGCATATTCTCTTTTTCCCAAAACCCTCCATAAATTCTCACGGGGGATCCTGTCAAAAGCTGTCATATATATATATATATATATATATAATATATATATATATATATATATATATATATATATATATATATATATATATATATATATATATATATATATATATATATATATATATATATATATATATATATATATATATATATATATATATATATATATATATATATATATATATATATATATATATATATATATATATATATATATATATATATATATATATATATATATATATATATATATATATATATATATATATATATATATGGGAAGATGATAAGTTATTGTGTGTTGGGGAGTGGGAAGTGTGCCTCAGAAGTGGCAAGATGCCTGCAGTGGTGAGATGGAGGCAGTGGTGATGGTGAAAGGGAGAAAGAGTATGGATGTGTGTGTGTGACCGAGCTGTGACGGGCACCATCCCACGAGAGTGGGGAGGTAAGTATCTTCTTGTTTGCGGGTGATACGGTGTTAGATGGGGAATTTGGAAAGAAACTAAGAATGTTGGTGAAGGAGTTTGTGACGGAATGAGCGTCGAAGGGATTGAGGGCAAACTCAACAAAGAGTAAAGTGATGAGGATTGGGTGCAGGGGTGAGGCAGTAAGATGGGAGGAATGGGGGGATGTCGAAGTAGGGGGAGAGAAATTTGAGGAGGTAGAAAATTTTCAATATCTGAGAAAGCTGGTGGAGGGAAAATGGGGAATTTAAGGGGAAACAAAGAATAGAGAATTGGGGAACTGAGGTCAGTATGGAAGAAGGGGAGAATATCGAAGGAAATAAAGGTAAGAATGTTTGATACTATGTGTCTACCATTTGTAATGTATGAATGTGAAACATGGGTGATGAATACGTAAACGAGGAAAAGATTAGAAGTTTTTGAGATGAAAATATTGAGAGATAAATGTGAGTTAAGGAGAGTAGATAGAATCAGAAACGAAAGAATAAGGGAGATGTGTGGATGGAAGAGGGGAATAGTGGGCAGAGCGGAAGAGGGTGTATTAAGATTGTTTGGGCATATGTGTAGAATGGATGAGAATAGGATAGTGGGTAGACTGATGAGATCCGAAGTAGAGGGAGGAAGAGGGAGAGCAAGGCCGAGGTGGAGGTGGATGGATGGGGTGAGGAAAGCATTCGGGGGGAGAGGTCTGAATGTGGACGAAGGTAAAAGAGTTGCGGAGAACAGAGTGAGATGGAGGGCAGTGGTGATGGTGGAAGGGAGAAAGAGTATTAATGTGTGTTGTGTGACAGAACTGTGACGGGCACCACCCCACGAGAGTGGGAAAGGTGAATGGTAAATATATATATATATATATATATATATATATATATATATATATATATATATATATATATATATATATATATATATATATATATATATATATATATATATATATATATATATATATATATGAAATAAGTATTTCGAATTAAGTAATAAAAAATATATATGTATGTTAAGCACAAGAGACGACTGTTTAGAGCTTCTAAAAATCATCCAAAATAAACATGTGGAGCGCCGCCACAAAACACATTAATTATTCTGAGGTAAGCGAGGAAGTGAGGACAGGAAAGGAGAGTGAGATACAAAATTAATGAGACAACGAGAGAGAGAGAGAGAGAGAGAGAGAGAGAGAGAGAGAGAGAGAGAGAGAGAGAGAGAGAGAGAGATCAAAGAGAAGATCTCATAAACTAAAAGAAGAAAATGAATATTTTTTAAAAAAGTATTTTTGGTACGCATCTGTGCCAACAAAAATAACTTTTACGTTCGATTTCCTTCACGCACGCACGCACGCACAAATATATATATATATATATATATATATATATATATATATATATATATATATATATATATATATATATATATATATATATATATATATATATTACACATAACCACTGCTCACGGGCAGAGCCCTATTCAAGGAGGTGGTGTTAAAGCAATAGAAAGATAAAACAACCCACAAGCTCCACCTAACGCAAATTTCGTAGGTGAGCACAAACGTGGGCTTTAAAGAAAAGAAGATTAAATTCAGTAGGGAGCACAGAAGATGGGAAAGAATTCCACAAAACAGAGGTGGCCGGGAAGAAGGAGGCACCAAAGCAAGCAAGCCTGGAGTTGCCTATGTCTACACAAAATCTATGCGCTGACAATGCATTCCTTGTGCTACGGGGACACCGTAAAGGTGGAGATATGCGAGTGGACAGTTCCCTCGGGCATTTGCAGCTGTAGTACCTATAGAAAAGAGGCAAGGCACCAACGTCATGTTGCATAGATAAAGGGTCAAGTGAATTTGTAAGAGCGGAACAGTTTATAAGTCTTTTAGCCTTTGACTCAACCCGATCCAAAAGATGGATGAAACCTGAGCCACCCCAGATATGAGAGCAGTACACTATACAAAAGCGGATGAGGCCTTTGTTTAAGTGGAGTAACTACGAAGAAGAAAAAAATTCTCACAACCTTAACAGAACTCCCAGCTTCTTTGAGGCAACCACTGTGATGTGAAATTTCCAAGACATTTTTTTGTTTATGTAAAGACCAAGAATATTTCTATTGCTAACAGGAGAGACGGGAAAATCATCGAAAGAAATAGAAAAATTAGGAGGTGTCTTTTAGAGAGAGATTTCAAGAAATTGACCTCTAAAAGAGTTGAATTTCACCAAGGTTGAGACTGCCAAAAATCTTGGATTTAAGAGCAACTTTAAACAACTAGGTTCCCGCCATGGCGATTTTGTTTTCATCCTGTCCCTCACTCGATCTTCAAATTTTATATTATTTCAAGATTGTAATAAGAACAATTAATAGGCAATTAAATATAGAACAATTTTAGGTAGACAAAAAAACTTGCCACCTCTAGGAACAAACCATTTCATATTGCAACTGAGAAACAACGCTATCCTTAAAGCCAAATACTTTGATTCAAGAAGATATTTAAACGACCAAGTTCATGGCTTTAAGGATAGCTCAGCGGTCAAACGTCGGGAACATTTTTTCTCAGTTGCAACATTCAGTGGTTCGACTCCCGCAGCTGATCTACTGTATATTAACTAACTTATTAATTGAGACTTTTGTAATCTTTAATTAATAAAATATCTGAAGATCGAGGGAAGGGCAGGGTGAAAAGCTGGTGAAATCGCCATGACGGGAACAACATCGTTCAAAGCTGTTCTTGAATAAGGGATTTTCTGATTTGAGGTAAAATGCCGAGAATGATGATTATCAGATGCAACATGCAGTGGTTCGACCCCTGAGGTGGCATGACTTCGTCTTCCCGCAATTGATCTGTATTTACTAACTTATTAATTGATGTTACTTTCATATATATATATATATATATATATTATATATATATATATATATATATATATATATATATATATATATATATATATATATATATATATATATATATATATATATATATATATATATATATT
>SEYY01024670.1:20000-22500 GCA_009176605.1 Armadillidium nasatum | reverse complement strand
AGGAACCCCTCCCATGGAAACAGTAATCATTCCATGGGAAATCAGAGAAGTACAATCGCAAGTCAGACCAGTTAGTAGCACCGAAAAGCCAGAAACATCTCCTCGCCGAAGAGGGAGGCTGTTCTTGCAGAAGACTTGAAGAGACAGGACAAGATGCAGATATAAGAAGGTGATCTGACGAACCCAGAGGAGGAAAAAGTTTAACAATGTAAGGAGAAGGATAAGAAGTTAGGAAAAGATCTAGAATGTTGGATTCATCACTAAGGCAATCAGGGATACGGGGAGGGAGTTGCACCAACTCTCAAGGTTGTTCTGGATAGAAAGGTGGTAGGCGAGTTCACCAACTAGATCATGAGCTAGATGAAAGCCATTGGCGGTGGTGAACTTTGAAATCACCTAATATATATATATATATATATATATATATATATATATATATATATATATATATATATATATATATATATATATATATATATATATATATATATATATATATATTATATATATATAAGTAAATAGAAGCATTATGGGAAGATAAAGAAAACTTTCCTCATCTGGGGTCGAACCACCGCATGTTGCGACTGAGAACAACAAAGACTCGATGCTCTACCGCTGAGCTATCCTCGAACCCAAAAAAGTTTGATTCAAGAACAGTTTCAAGCATACGAGTGTAAGATATATATACATGAGTATATATATAAAAAATATAATTAATTTATAAATTAACCATAGTGAGATAAATTAAGTTTTACGACCTAATTGTTACAAAAGAAGAAGAAGAAATTAAAAATACAAACCAACTAAAAAAACGCTTTGGGCTTTTAGAGGAAAATTAAGAGGACGATGTAGAAGTTGAGTTTATAAATTAAAACTTAATTTTCTATTAATTTTCTCTCTATTTAATTAAAATCAAGCCTGAAATCAGTGGTTTTATTGGGAGTACAAGGGACCGGTCCCAGAAGCTTCAATCATCTTCAGGAAAATTTACCAGCAAATAAGGTGAGAAAATTCATTCATTTATTAACCTTAGGTCCCAACTTACTCTTAACTACTGTTTGGATATAAATTAATAATAATTAATTATTATTATATATTATTATATTTATTATATTTTTTTACGATACCCCGGTTTTCTTGATTAACTTTATTTTAGTATAGGGGACAATTTCCTCTATAAGTAATTTTAATCAAAGATCTTTTTTTTTTACTTAACTTAGGCACCTGCCAGAGTTGGGTTGACTGAGGTAATAAAAATATTCATACCATAATATTTTTTTTCGTACGAGCTCCCGTCAAGACACTATCACCAGGTATTCACCCTGTTCTTCCCTCGTTCTTTAAGATTTATTCAATTACAATGCTTATAAAAGCAGCAGTAAATATGTATGAAGTAAATAGAACATTATGGAAAGATAAACAAAACTTTCCTCATCTGGGGTCGAACCACCGCATGTGGAAGAACAGGGTGAATACCTGGTGATAGTACTCTACCCACCATCATATTCTCATCCATTCTACACATATGCCCAAACCATCTTAATACACCCTCTTCCTCTCTGCTAACTATTCCCCTCTTCAATCCACACATCTCTCTTATTCTTTCGTTCCTGATTCTATCTACCCTCCTTAACCCACATATAGCCCTCAATCCTTTCATCTCAAAAACTTCTAATCTTTTCCTAATCTGAGCATTCATCACCCATGTCTCACGCCCATACATTGCAGATGGTTGACACATACTCTCAAACATTCTTACCTTTATTTCCTTTGATATTCTCCCCTTCTTCCATACTTCCATATATATATATATATATATATATATATATATATATATATATATATATTATATATATATATATATATATATATATATATATATATATATATATACTTCACCTTTTCTAGGACAGCGGTATGAGTGGAACCACCCCAGATGTGTGAGGCGTACCCAATACAAGGGCGAACAACACCCCTTTACAGAGCAAGCAACTGGGATGGCATAAAAAAAAAACCACGAAGGCACCTCAGAACACCCAACTTCTTAGAAGTTTGTTTAGAGAGAGAAGTAATGTGATCTTTCCAAGAAAGATCACGAGGAAAAGAAACACCGAGAATATTAAGTACAGAGGAAAGTTTGAGTTGTGTGTTTTCGAAGAAGATATCATAGTTGTGTGGAATATTGTGTCGAGTAGAGAGATGGAGGAATTAATTTTTTGAGGCATTGATAATGACCATGTTTTCTCTGCCCCAATTTGAAATAAATAAGATTCAGACTCATAAAACCTACCACCCTCTAACTGTTCTTAAATGCTCTGAAATATGATTTTTAAAAAGCAACCACAATACATTATTTAGATCAGAAAGCCAAAATTGCAGCCTTTACTAAGCTAATCAGTTTTAAGTTATGAAGTTCTATCATATCAAACTGCTGGAATACAACTGAAAAATATTTTCCACCTGAAGTTGACGCTTTTGAGAAAGTGAAGGAAGATGTTGG
>SEYY01024670.1:10000-12500 GCA_009176605.1 Armadillidium nasatum | reverse complement strand
CTAACTATTCCAGGTCGTTTAGGATAGCGAAATAAAAGGCGCCTTCACCAGTTGTATTATGAGAACAAGAAGAAAGCCAATGGCAGTGGTGACCATTGAATTTACCTAATATAATGATTTCAGAGATAGGAGAAGAAGAGAGAATGTGCTCTATTTTGGAGTTTAGATAGTAGAAGAACAAACAGAACAAATTAATTTATATATATATATATATATATATATATATATATATATATATATATATATATATATATATATATATATATATATATATATATATATATATGCATGTGTGTGTGTCTGTATGTGTGTCTGCGTGTGTGCGTTGTACGTGCGTGTGAATCATAAAACTGTAGGTTACACAGTTCCCTCTTGCCTACTGCAGCATGCTTTAAAATATATATTATAGATCACCACCACTCACTGGCAGAGCTCTTTTCAAGGAGGGAGCATATAAAAGAGAAAGGAAGAAGAGAATCCACCCAACCCCGAACCTAACGCACTTCTCTCAGGTGTGTACAGACGGAAGCCTTGAAGAAAGGAAGATTAAATGTATGAGGAAAAATAGAAGATGGTAGGGAGTTCCACAGAACAGAGACGTCTGGAAAGAAGGAGGCAACGCAAAGGGTAAGCCTGAGGTTTCCAGCATCCACACAAATTTCTTGCGAAAGCAGGGCGCCCCTTGTGCAACGGGTGACCCAATGGTGGTGGAATGCGATAGGCCAATTCCCTCGAGAATCTGCCATTGTAGTACCTATATAAAAGAGATACTGCGCCAACGTCATGTCGCAGAGATAGAGGGTCAAGAGAGTTTGAAAGTAGGGGACAGTTTGTTAATCTTTTAGCTTTAGACTCAACTCTATCCAGAAGGAGGTAGAACAGAACACTGATAATACCACAATTGACAGGAAAATTGCCCAAATGGAGCGATCTAAGAGAAAACTAGACAAGAGTAAGCAAAGAGAAGGAAGAAACCCAAAGGAAGGGAGCTTAGAGAGTAGCGAAGCATCCCATACCGGGTCAAAGCCTTGGATATGTTAAGCGCCACCAGACAAGACTCCCCGAAGTCCCTAAGGGCAGAAGACCATAAATCAGTGAGATAGGAAAGTATGTCACCAGTTGACCTCAAATGTCGAAAGCCATACTGATGATCTGAGAGAAGAGAATGAGACTCCAAATGGTCCAGGAAATGAGAGTGAAGAAGAGTTTCAAATATTTTAGACAGAACACAATTGAGAGCTATATAGGTCGATAGTTAGACGGGAGAGAGCGGCTTACATTTTTCGGGATCGGCTGAACATATGTGCGCTTCTATCACTGAGGAAAAGTATTATAGTATTAAGGCATAGAGAGTAGAGTTGAACGAGGACAGGCGCTAACTCGGAAGCACACTCCCTGAGAACACGAGGGGGAATGCTCTCCGGGCCACTGGTCTTCCTGACGTTTATAAATTTTAGGATCCCATGCACCCGATCATGAGTAATTACAGGTAGAGACATGGGATGCCTGAGAGGAGAAGGATTAGGAGGAGGGATGCCAGATCGTGCAAGGTGAAATTAGATGAAAAAAAGGAGGTCGAACAGATTAGTCTTTTCAGAGGGAGTATTAGCTACAGAACCATCAGATCGAATAAGGGGAGGAAAGGCAGATTTACAGAAGTTATTAGAGATATTTTTGACAAGAGGTCAGAAATTTTTATCAGTAGGAGAGCCATGGAGGTCAACGCACTTCCTTTTTATGAAAGTACGCTTAATCCGTCGAAGAACATCCTTGCAACGATTCTGAGCTGAATGAAAATTAGCAAGAGTTATAGAGGAAGGAGAGTTTTTCCATTCACGATAAACATTGTCTCTTTCCCGAAGGACAAGAGAACAATTGCCGTCGAACTGGAGTAAAAGATTTAGTTGAAGATGGAATGAATCTGCCCATCCCTTCAAAGATTGCGGCCCCTACCTTTTCAGCAGAGATAGAAGCGTCCCCCGAGACAAAACAAGATTCATTCCAATGAAAGTTTTAAAAGAAGGGTCGCATTGCCACCCAATTAGCTCGATTAAAGTGACAGAAAGTACGTTTTTTTATATATATATATATATATATATATATATATATATATATATATATATATATATATAATATATAATATATATATATATATATATATATATATATATATATATATATGTATGTATGGTATGCGTGTGTACCATAAACTGTGGGTTACGCAGTTTCCCCCCACGCAGGCTATCTATATATATATATATATATATATATATATATATATATATATATATATATATATATATATATATATATATATATATATATATATATATATATATATATATATATATATATAGAGAGAGAGAGAGAGAGAGAGAGAGAGAGAGAGAGAGAGAGAGAGAGAGAGAGAGAGAGAGAGAGAGAGAGAGAGAGAGAAACAAGTTTTTCTTTCATAATTAATTCAGAATAGTTAAAACATTTGAGTTTAGAAGAGGGTAGT
>SEYY01024668.1:15000-20000 GCA_009176605.1 Armadillidium nasatum | reverse complement strand
TTAAAGGAAAAATGTTTCTTTTCACTAAACTAACTATGACTTAATAATAACTATGCTTAAATAATGGCTGTAAAAAAGAAAAAAAAAACTATGATTTAATTTCACGAAATACATTTCTAAAAAACTTGTCATAATTATTCATTCTTTCAGAGAAAACATTCTCCTTAAGAGAATATAAAAGTAAAAGAAACCAATCATACATTATGCATATTGGCATACGTGCCTATATATATATATATATATATATATATATATATATATATATATATATATATATATATATATATATATATATATATATATATATATATATATATATATATATATATATATATATATATATATATATATATATATATATATATATATATATATATATATATATATATATATATATATATATATATATATATATATATATATATATATATATATATATATATATATATATATATATATATATATATATATATATATATATATATATATATATATATATATATATATATATATATATATATATATATATATATATATATATATATATATATATATATATATATATATATATATATATATATATATATATATATATATATATATATATATATATATATATATATATATATATATTATATATATATATATATATATATATATATATTATATATATTATATATATATATATATATATATATATATATATATATATATATATATATATATATATATATATATATATATATATATATATATATATATATATATATATATATATATATATATATATATATATATATATATATCATTTGGTGAGCAAAGGCTAAAAGCCGATCAATCACCACTAGAGTTGGAAAATTCTCCGGATGGATCAAATTTAAAACCAATATACTCTGCATTTGAAAGTGTGTATGTTAATTAATGGAAGTTGGGGAAAAGAGATAAATGGTATTAGTTTCATACTTTACAAGCGCAGTTCATTTGAGTTTCAGTATAAGGATTAAGTCGAGTGTCAAATAATTGGAAAGTAAAAGGATGAGGCTGTGCAGAAAGGCGTGAGTTGACTCACCAACAGAAAAAGATACATAGAAAGTTAGTAAGAACAAAATGGATGATAAGACTAAAATCCCTTCATTCTATCTTTTCAAGGAGAAGTGTGTGAATGAAATACCCGAACAAATAGCCTTCTATAATGAACAAGCAACTCGAGTGGAGTGAAGAAATTTCAAAATCACCTCAGGACAACCAATCTCTTAGAAATTTGTTTAGAAAGGGAAGTAATTGATCCTTCCAAAGAAAGATTCTAAGAAAAAGATATTCCGAAAATATTTTGGACAGATAAAGGTTTGAGTTATATGTTTTGGAAGATGTCATAGTCGTGTGGAATATTATGTCGAGTAGAAAGATGGAAGAAACGAGTTTTTGAGGTACTGAAAACCGCTATGTTTTCTCTGTTCCATAATGAAACTTAAGAACGATCAGAGGTTAGTTTCACGTGGGTTACCCTCCTAGCGATAATTAATTGAAAGGATTGAAGAATGGAATAACTATCAGCTTAGAAGTGGATTAGTAACGAAATAATAAAGAGAAATTCGCTTATGAAAAACAGAGAAACATTTGATAATAATAGAACAGATATCTGAGGAACACCACTATTCACAAACTTAAAGGATGAACTGTGGACGTCTACAGCAACTTAAACTTAAAATAGTCTTAAGCAATTTCAAGTTAAAAATTATAGGTGTGCCAAATGGAAATAATTTTTGTTCTCGGAAAATAAAACTTTCTAATAATAAAACCTTTATTAAGTGAAAATTAAAAAGTTAAAACTTGAACTAATCCTTAAAAATGCCGATAATCTAAGTAGTAAATATTTAGTAAATTTGCAGGATATTATACGGTAAAAACACTTGAATTAATGCAGAACAATGACTAAAAAGATGTAGAGTAAAAAAATTAAAAAAAACACACACACGCACACTCATACGCATTTTCACTTAACACAAACACATGATAAGAAAAAAAAAATAAAGTTAAAAACCCACCATGAGAGAGCACAAACATATACTCTCTCGACAAAATATCTCTCTCTCTCTCTCTCTCTCTCTCTCTCTCTCTCTTATATATATATATATATATATATATATATATATATATATATATATATATATATATATATATATATATATATATATATATATATATATATATAATATATATAATATAATATAAATACAGTTACGGAAAGATAAAGAAAAGTTTTCTTTTCTAAACTCTCTCTCTCTCTCTAATATATATATATATATATATATATATATATATATATATATATATATATATATATATATATATATATATATATATATATATATATATATATATATATATGAAATAATAGAACAGTTACTGAAAGATAAAGAAAGGTTTTCTCTTCTTGGGTCGAACCACCGAATGTTGCGACTGAGAACAACTAAAAGCTCAACGCTCTACCGCTGAGTTATCCTCGAACCCAAAAAAGTTCGATTCCAGAACAGTTTCAAGCAGACGAGCTTCTGTCAAGGAATTACTGTTCTATTATTTTCAACTTATATACTGTGATTATAGCATTGTATATATATATATATATATATATATATATATATATATATATATATATATATATATATATATATATATATATATATATATATATATATATATATATATATATATATATATATATATATATATATATATATATATATATATATATATATATATATATATATATATATATATATATATATATATATATATATATATATATATATATATATATATATATATATATATATATATATATATATATATATATATATATATATATATATATATATATATATATATATATATATATATATATATATATATATATATATATATATATATATATATATATATATATATATATATATATATATATATATATATATATATATATATATATATATATATATATATATATATATATATATATATATATATATATATATATATATATATATATATATATATATATATATATATATATATATATATAATATATATATATATATATATATATATATATATATATATATTAATTTCCAGGTCACTCATTATCCAAGAATACAAAAAGTAGGTTCTTCCTTTCTCCTGCAAAAGGTTCACAAATCCGACGCAGGAATGTATATTTGTCGCTTTGAGACAAATCCGGTAATGCAACTCATTCACAGGTTGGATGTTCATTACCCAGCCGAGGTAATTGGGTAAATAAAATATATATCCTTTTTATGATTTTTATTTATTTATTTCTTTTTTTGGTTCTTTATTCTTCTATTTCTTCACTATATAGTATATATATATATATATATATATATATATATATATATATATATATATATATATATATATATATATATATATATATATATATATATATATATATATATATATATATATATATATATTGTAAGGAAAAAATCGAATTTGCCAAATTGGACTTAAAACTATTCTTCACATTTTCTGATGTAACTTTTTTGTTTCTTGATCTAAATTGTCCAGATATCCAAAAAATGTAGAGGGAGGGTATATCTAAATTTCAATCACTGAAAAAAGCTATGATGTTTTGAAATCTCAAAAAAAAAAAAAAAAAATTAAATTTCAAACTTTTATTATGCATATTACCTCACAACGGGTTTTCATTGTTAGATATCTAAAACTTCTCACTATCGAACTTTAGCTGTACCCTTCTATAATTCCTGAAAGTTTGTGCAAGTTAGATCAAGGAATAAAATGTTATACAGGAAAAAGTGATGGGGTATATATCTCCGAATCTATAAAAGTTTCAGATATTGGATAAGAATTTGGAAATGTGAATCTCTCCCAATAAGGGAGTGATTTCAATTTTTTTGTTTTTGTTTTATGTAATAAAAGTTGAAATAAAAATGTCCCAACCTCCTGAATGCCAGTAATGTTAATAAAGTCATTTGGAGCAAAAGGAGACCTACTAAAACAAATTCAAATATTAGAAGTTATCTTTGGGTGCGAGTTTGATGAAGTTGAGGTTTTAGAGAATTGAATTCACAAGGTTGATAAAAACAAATGATCAAATTTTGTCAAATGCATCAGTTATTGAATGGGAAATATTAGGACAAGAAACAACTTTAAAAACCAAAGTGGCAAAGTTTGAAATAAGTAGAAGATTTAGGTGTCGAAATTTCAGTCCATATGCATGGGTAGAGTCAGAGGAACAGCTAGGAAAGTCGTTAATGAAAAGAATAGTAGATAAAACAGAACCCTGAGGATTGTCATTGCTGACAGAGATGAAAGAAGTCATCCAATCTTCTACTACTGATATGGATTGGTTTGAAATAACTAGATATAAGTAAGCAAAGAAAAGAATGAACAGACGGAAAGGAGCATGGAGAGCTGCGATGCCTTCCATACTCAGACATACAACAAGATATGTCAAGGGACATTAAGCAAACTCTTCGTGGTCATCAAAGGCAAAATAAAATTTATACAGTGAGATATGAAAGCATATCACCAGTTGGCCTGTAGCATCGAATGTCATACTTAAGACCAGAAAAAAAGGGAATGGGTTTCTATGTTACATTTAGAGTAAGAGTTGAGAATGGTTTCAAAGGTCTTAGAAAACAAGTGGGAGTTATAGGATGATAGTAAAAGGGTTCAATTCTGATAACATCTTTTGAATAGGTTTAACATATGCGCTCTTCCAGCTTTGAATGAAAGTGCTAGAATTCTGACAAAAATAGAATAGTAGAAAGAATAAGTCTCAGCTTAGAGCCACAGTACTTTAAATCTCTGACGCAGATTCTATCCTAGCCGCTTACAAATATAAGGTTCATAGAATTCTGAAGAACATGCATACCTCTAAAAGTATTCATACGTAACGAAATGAAACCTCTGTGAGGAGAACAGAAGGATTTGTAATAAGATTGTTAATAACACCCTAGATT
>SEYY01024668.1:10000-12500 GCA_009176605.1 Armadillidium nasatum | reverse complement strand
TATAATAAAAGAATTATAATAACTGAAGATATTAATGACAGTAAATATAATTCTGATAATGAAAATAATTAAAATGAGAAAGTAATCATAGTAAGAAATAGGATACTAATACTAATAATAATAATAATAATAATAATAATAATAATAATAATAATAATAATAATAATAATAATAATTAATAATATTGATAATTAATAATTAATAATATAATAAATTAATAATAATAATAATAATAATAATAATATAATAATAATAATAATAATAATAATAATAATAATAATAATAATAATAAATAATAAAAAAAAATGTTTAATAATTTAATAATTATATATTATTGATTCATTGCTTGACCATATAAGTATATATTTTATTTTTTTTTTTTTTTTTTTTTTTTTTTTTTTTTTTTTTTATATTATTTTTTTTTTTTTTTTTTTATATATTATATTATATTTATATATATATATATATATATATATATATATATATATATATATATATATATATATATATATATATATATATATATATATATATATATATATATATATATATATATATATATATATATATATATATATATATATATATATATATATATATATATATATATATATATATATATATATATATATATATATATATATATATATATATATATATATATATATATATATATATATATATATATATATATATATATATATATATATATATATATATATATATATATATATATATATATATATATATATATATATATATATATATATATATATATATATATATATATATATATATATATATATATATATATATATATATATATATATATATATATATATATATATATATATATCCTCTGGTGGCCATAGGCCAGAGGAATATCAATTTCCACCAGAGTTGGGGGAAAACAGGTAATCTTGTTGTTAATGGCCAATTTGTATGTCCCAATTCTCGGTGTTTAAGAGCGTGCAAGTCAAAGGAAGTTAGGAAAAAAGATAGAGAGATTGCGCTCCAGACTTTACCTGGTCTGGGGTCAGAGAGTCGGACAGAGAAATGATGAGATTGTGTATGAGACTGTGTAAAAAGTCTTGTCGTACGAGCCCTACTAAATGAAGGAAGAATGCGACCTGAGAGCTTAGAAGAGTACTGTCCGTTGCAATAACGTTATTATAGAGAGAGTGACGCAACAAATCGACGAACATAAATAGATTTTTGAGGCATATTAAGAGCAAAAAAAAATTTATAAGACAAAAAGTACGATACTCAACCTTTTCAAGAACTTCAAAGGGAATCAAAGAGAAGACTTCAGAGAGGAGGATACATTCCGAAGCTGAGAAGATTGGAAATCAATGCTTTGTGCCAGACTCCATTGAAGGTTTTCGATATATCTACCGTCAAAGCGAAAGATTCACCGAAACTTCGAAAAGTGGAGGATAAGTGGAGGATAGTTACAAAAAAAAGTGAAGAAAGATCATCAGTTCAGCGTTCTTGACGAAAGCTAAAATGACAATCAGAGATAAGATTAGAAGAATAATGTTATTTGAAAATATTCCTGATAATAATAAATTCGAAAACTTAATATAGAACGGAGGTGAAAGAAGTAGGACGATTGTTAGAGGGTTGAGAATGGGTTCCCCTTGTTCGGCACTTTCTGAATGAGCGCACGTTTCCAGCAAGTAGGGAAGGGGAAGTAGAGAGACAGAAATGAAATAGTTTGCCAGGGCAGGGTTCAAGCTCGGAAGCATAAGTTTTGATAACCGCAGGAGGAATGCCATCAGGACCATACGCCTTCCTAGTGTTAACCACAGAGATAGCAGAAATGACACCTTTAGGACTGGGTCCAATTTTTAAAAAAAATTTATAATTTGACCGATTGAGCTGAAAATTTCAGTATAAGTAGGGTTTTTTTTCAGACGAAAAATGTCCATTTTTAACGTTTTGACAAGGGATTAACCGTTTCGAAGTTATTTGGGGTCAAATGTTGGAAATAAAATGAATAGCTGGTCAAATCACTAGTCCACATCAGCTGAAAATTTAACTGAACAATCTTAGCCCAAATTTCTTGATTTTTTAGTATAGTATTTTCGATATCACATCTAGAAAAAAGTTATAGACACTCGATTTTAAAAAAAAAATAAAAATAAAAAAAAATAATAAAAATAAAATAAAATAAAATAAAATATAATATATATATATATATATATATATATATATATATATATATATATATATATATATATATATATATATATATATATATATATATATATAGTTATTCTTTAAAAAAATAAAAAAAAAACAATCACACTATTATAATACTCATAACTTTTTTTTCTTATTCGTTGATATTTTTTTCCTTTTTCCCATCAACTTGTGAATATTTCCAATATATCTATTAAAGAAACTCCAATATGAAATATAATTAAAACATTGCTTTTTAATTGCAGATAGTTTTTTTTATATCTTTGGTTGAATTTTTACTATTCATTTAGATTCT
>SEYY01024667.1:22500-25591 GCA_009176605.1 Armadillidium nasatum | reverse complement strand
TATCTTTCAGATTCACAACAAATCAATTATATATTGTCTACTCTAACCTTTTTTTCTAACCATAATAGCAGTGTTTAGTTTGTTCAGTTTTTTACTCGTATCTCTTATCAACTTGGAGATAAACCAATCGTTCAAGACTTATTCTAAAGTTCTCCAATTCTTCTTTATTACCCAGACCACCTTCTCATTACTTTATCCTTATCTATTTCTTCATTTTCCTGTAGGAGGTGTAAACGTCTTCGGCGAGTAGACTTTTAAAACTCTTTGGTCCTGTTGAATTATTCGGACATATTTGAATTTCATTTTATTGATAACTTATTGCTTCAACGGGAGAGGTTTGTTATGTTAGTGTAGATCAAATAGAGAAGGTGGTTGAGGTGTAGCAAAATTGTATACATTTCTCTCTGGTATGAAGAGTATGTTCCATTTTCTTTCATTCGTTCTCTTAAAGCTTCGTTCAGTTTGGTTTCTTTTCATGTTATTTATATCAAGGACTCTGCCTTCGAGGGATAGTGTCAACTTGAAACGGCGATTTTTTTTTTTTTTTTTTTTAAATAAAAAAAAAGTTTACATCTCACGGGCATTGCCCTATTCAAGGAGAGGAACTTTTCTAGGTAGTATATACCTAGGATCCCCATGTGGGATCGAACCGGCGTCCTCAAGCACGTGAGTCAACTGCTCTACCGTTTGAGCCACGGTAGATGGCTACTTATATTTAATACGGTAATCAATACTAAAACTTTTCTCTGGTAAGAATTTTATTATCATTCTGGTTCTACTTTTCCTGCAAACTTTTTATTCGGTCGTATATTCTATAAGTGATGTGTATAACATGTCATCTATTTTACGCACCAACTTTCACAAACTTCCAAAAGTCGTGTACCGGGACATGTCGGCCTTTAATTTTAGGTGTGCATTAGTTTTCTCACAATTAAGTATGCATTTAGTATTTTCGTCTGATTGAAGGAGAAAATATGGACAGTTTTCAATGCATCAAAAACTCAATATCTTCATCTTTTCTTTCCACGCCATCCACTCCAGAACTGAAAACATTTTCTTAGAAATTGGCCAACTCAAAATCTCTTTCTAGTTGCAATTTACGGTCCGCTGAATATGATAATATTAAAATGATTGCATACGGAAAGAAATCCTTATCAACTGAGAGAGAGAGAGAGAGAGAGAGAGAGAGAGAGAGAGAGAGAGAGAGAGAGAGAGAGAGAAGATAGAATAATAAAGAGAAAGATTGAGAGAGAAGGAGAAAGAAAGATTAAGAGAGAAAAGATAGAATGATAAAGAGACATAGATAGATAATAGATAGATAGATAGATAGAGAGAGAAAAGATAGAATGATAAAGAGAAAGATAGAGAGAGAAGGAGAAAGAAAGACTAAGAGACTAAGAATGATAAAGAGAGATAGATAGATAGATAGGTAGAGAGAGAGAGGGGGGGAGGGAGGGAAATAATTGAGTTTTACTTAATAATTTTGCTGATTGAAGTAAAAATACATATTTATTAATTATTATTATTATTATTATTATTATTTTATTATTATTATTATTATTATTATTATTCATAACTTTCTTTCGATAAGTCTTTTCGCAATTTCAAATGGAAATTTCAGTATTACGATCAAGAACTTAAAATTTAGACATAAGTTTGGATTTAGGCGACAGGAACGAATCCTGTGAGGAGAGCCAAGAGTTAGGGCGACAAGGCAAGCAGCAATCCTCTCCTTAAATTACATTTTATGTAACAACTTTATAACTAACCGTGAAAACCAAAATTCCGAACCGTGAAAACCAAAATTCCGAACCGTGAACCGTAATATGACGGTGTAGTAATTGATTCAGGCCCTTGAGGGCGCCGGTTCGATTCCACTTGTGGATCGTAGTACGTATTACCTAGAAAAAGTTCCTCTCCTAGAATAGTGCAATGCCAAATGTGATATGAACCTTAACTAGAAAAATGAGGGACGGAAGGTTTAAGGTTAGATGAAAGTAGAAGCTAGTCCTTACTGACAGGGTTAAAACCCTACGAAGGACTAGCACTAGAAGGCAACGTGCAGAGATACATAAGCTTTTTTAGACCCCTCTAGGAGAGGGACTTTTGAGACCAGGTGGGAAACGATGCTGGTCCCACTTACAACTGGACCGAAGACCTTATCCTAGAAGAGGATGAAACTTATCTACTCTGGAAGTTTCACATTATTTTTCCTAACTAAACAAACTTCGAAGTCCTAAGAGGTGAAGGCTCTAAAGTGACTTCAAATTTACCCAGTTGTTTGCTCTGTATAGGCAAGTTGTTTGCCCTTGCATGGAGTACGCATCTCGTATCAGAAGTGGTTCCTCATATATTGTTCTTCTTGAAAAAGTTTAGTTATATATTATTATATATATAATATATATTTATATATATATATATATATTAATATATATAATATATATATGATATATATATATATATATATATATATATATATATATATATGGACCGACCGGGGTCCCGGTCCCGATCAACCCCGGCTTTGGTTCCGGCTAATAATCAGAGAAAACTGCAATTTTAACCTGCCGGGGTTAAAATTGCAAGTTATACTTTTTAATGATGGATTAGACCAAACAAAATATATGAAAATTATGATTTTTCTTCTTGTTTTTTTTTCAATATTTTCTTTCCCTTTTGACCGCTCCTTTTCTGCTAGTGAATGTTCATCTTTGTGTCTTGATTTTAGATGCCCCCATAAAGATTTGGTTGAAATTTTTTTTACTTGGGGCACCCGGAGGTCCTCTTCTAATTTCCTGGCTGCAGATGCTACATTTAGGCTATTTCGAGCCTATCCTGAAACATTGTAAAGTACTCCCATACTGCTGAAGCTGATCTTTTAGCCATAGTGACTGAAAGTATAATAAAATAATAATTTTGAAATAATGGAGCTAAATGATACAAATTTGATACACAGCAATAACATAACAATGATATGTATAAATACAGGTTATATTGATAATTTTATATCTTACAATTTTTCAAACTTTAACTTTGGGCCTTACCTAAGTAAACATGTTGAATATTATTGTGAATCAGGAAAAAAATAAAA
>SEYY01024667.1:15000-17500 GCA_009176605.1 Armadillidium nasatum | reverse complement strand
TATATATATATAATAATAATATTATAATAATAATAATATATATCGGCTGCCGTAAAGGATGCTTGAAGCAGATGGGAAAGAAAAGTTAGGACATCACAAGGAATCAGAAGAGAAAGGGTTAGAAGAAAGAAAGAAAGAGAGAAGAAGAGAAGAGAAGAGAAAGAGAAGAGAAGATTTAAAGAGAAAGAAGAGAAGGCTACTGAATATGAAGCTTATGATCTTCTCCCTGAAGTTGCAGAGTTTGTGGAGTGCGAGAATTGACCAAATATAAAATAAAAATTTAATATTTCGTTATAGTATTTCAGTATTTTTTAAAAAAATAAAGAAATTCAAAAAAAAAAAAAAATTTGTGAATTTTTTTTTTTTATTTTTTATAAAGTACTTTCGAAAAATTAATGGAAAATTAGATATTTAAAAAAAAAAAGAATTGGTCAATAATGAATGATGATTTCGTCGCAGTCGAGTTAGATGAAGATTAGCTCTTTGCATGGTTTTAAGGACTGGGAACCTTTCAACCAGGTTTAATTCCCATGTACAATTGCAGGAATTCTTATTTCTGCAATTGACTCCACCCTGCATCATGCGGGAAATGGTGTATTGTATAAAATATTATATTATATATATATATATATATATATATATATATATATATATATATATATATATAATAATATATAAATATATATATATATATATAAAAAATTTATATATATATATATAAATATTAATATATATTATATATTTATATTATATATATATATATAATATATATATATATATATATATATATTATATAATATATATAATATTTATATATATAATATATTATATATATATATATATATATATATATATAAATATAATACTATATATATATATATATATATAAAATATATAATATATATATATATATATATTAATATATATATATATATATATATATATATATATATATATATATATATATATATATATATATATATATATATATATATATATATATATATATATATATATATATATATATATATATATATAAATTTAAGCATGACATTTAATAATAATAATAATAATAATAATAATAATAATAATAATAATAATAATAATAATAATAATAATAATAATAATAATAATAATAATTAATAATAATAATAATAATAATAATAATAATAATAATAATACACTAAAGAATTTTTGCTATTTTTGATAATGATACTTAAAAAGGATTCAATTGACATTTCTTATCAATCAAAGCCGTTTCCACGCCTGCCTTATCTTGCCTACACATCAAGCAGAATAAAATCCCTATGTTCTTTATATATATATATATATATATATATATATATATATATATATATATATATATATATATATATATATATATATATATATATATATATATATATATATATATATATATATATATAATATATATATATATATATATATAATTTTTTGAACTTCACATACAATTTAATATATATTGCCAATTTCTATTTCTTTGTAATTTAAAATTTTATAGAATAATGTAGGTAGAATAGTATTTGTTTTTTCAACGATAAAAAGATATAATACTTATAAGAAAGTTTGCTTCACCAATTTATTTTAAATAATAACAACAGAATTAAAAGAAATATTACTTATTAAAAAAGTAGCTACGCTAATTGATTTTAATAGATAAAAAACAGAAAAATAATATTACAAGTGAGAAAGTAGCTTCACCGATTTATTTTAATAATAACAGCAGAAAAGAAATATTACAAATAAGAAAGTAGCTTCACTATTTTATTTTTAAAATAATAAAATTTATTTATTATTAAAATTTATTTCAATAGTAAAAATACGGGAAATATTACAAATAAGAAGTAGCTTCACCAATTTATTATAATAATAAAAACAGAAAATAAATATTACATGCAAAAGAAAATAACTTAACCAATTTATTTTTATAATAAAATTTAATTGAAAAAAAAAAATCGCTTATCACAATTCTGTCAACTCTTTTCTGGTCAATTTTGTAACTTTTTCACCAATCTTTTTTGTTACTTTTTGCCAATATTGTTACACTTTTACAGTGTAACAGTAACAGTTTCAAAACTATTTTTTAAAAGAAATCTTTAATATACAAAAGACATTACACAAAATTTGATTTCCGCATATGTCAATTTTAATATTATTATTTTGTCAACAAAAAGAAAGGTGAATTAAATTCTCTTTCTTCATTCGGTTTTTATTAGGGAAACTTTGACTCAAGTTTGACATTTTTTAATAAGGCGAAATCTGGAAATCATTTTTGGATTTGTGACCTGCAACCTAATTTAAATCAATTTTGAAATAGATTGCTTTATGTTGTTGTTGTTGTTGGTCGTGGTGGTGGTGAGGGTGGTGTGTTTATCGTTGTTGTTGTTGTTGGTGGAGGTGGTTTTAGTGGGTGGTGTTGTTGTTAGTGGTGGTGGTGGTGGAGATGGTGGTGAGAGTGGTGTGTTTATTATTGTTGTTG
>SEYY01024667.1:7500-12500 GCA_009176605.1 Armadillidium nasatum | reverse complement strand
ACTGTACCGCATTTCACTTAACGTCATCTTTTTGCGTAGAACATCTTCAAAATAAATAAAAAGCACATCTATTTATTGTTTTACAACCCCACAAGTTAAAGATAAATAAATAAAGTTAAAAAAAAAAGCACATCTATTTATTGTTTTACAACCCCGCTGGAGTGTCTTTCAATTTTAGAATACACGAGGCGAAAAACGCGATAGAAAATGCAATAAATCCGAATCCTATTATAGTTTCTCAACGGCTTTGTAGAATATTTTATTTATTTAAAGGGAAACATTTCCATCTTATTTTAAGTTATTCTGCTGTCAACAACCAATTTGAAGGGATCTATAGTGTCCTGTTTTCTTTTTCTTTTTTATTTTATTTTAAAATGTGTCCTTGAATTTTTCTTCTTTTAAATAGATAAAGATTGCGGAAAAGAAAAAATATATTTTTATTAAATAAAAATAAGCTTTATTCATAATACACGTGCTCCGCCATGTGTGTTTTTTAAAAAGCGAGAATTTATTTATTTATTTATAATTTATTTATTTTTTAATTTATTTATCTGAATTTAGAAATTAAAATTTAATAATATGCAATTATAAACCTAAAATGCGAAGCAACTTTTCTTCTGTTTCTTGTTCTTTTTTTTTTAAGATATATAAAATTCTTTTCTTTTTAAGGTATATCTGGTTACCCTGGTAAAGTGAAGCAACTTTTGTCTCTATCAAAGAACTCTTCAACGAAAATTAAAATTATAAATTTAATCGCTTATTATTATTATTATTATTATTATTATTATTATTATTATTATTATTATTATATTATTATTATTATTGGTACTCAAGTTTTAATGGATATTGTCATTAACCTTGTCTAAATCCTTCTCTGAGATTTCGCATAACAGACAACTAATTTTCATATAATTTTGTTTCAAAATATTTCGTCTTTTACTATAATATTTCGTCCTAATTTTCACAAGTTTTAGATATGAAACTTATTAGACATATATATATATATATATATATATATATATATATATATATATATATATAATATATATTATTATATATAATATTATATATTTATATAATTTATATTTATATTATATTTGAGGAATTAGACTACCACCACTCACAGGTCGGACCCTTTTCAAGGAATGTGATACACTTACAGACAAAACACAAAAAATACATTATATACAAACATTATTACCCAAGTGTTTGCAAGGAATCCAAACAGAAAAACTCCTATATATACAAATATATACACTCACGCATACTTATACAGAAATTATTACCAAAGTATTTGGGAAGAATACAAATAGAAAAACTCCTATATATACAAATATATACACTCACATATACTCATACACACATAAATAAATCTATTTTAAATTCATATGATATGAATATTTCCCCAAGGGGAATCTGAACCACACTTTTGACCTTAGCGTTTACGTCTAAAAATAAACTTTTTAATTTTAAAGTAAAATTAAAATTTAAAAGACAAAAATTCTCTCAAATATTTTTATCATATTCTAAACTTTTTTTTTTTCTCCTTTTTTAATTTAAAAACTTTTTATATTCTTTTGTATGTTAATATTATAATTAAGTGATAATTCTTTGTCTATTCTCTCTCTCTCTCTCTCTCTCTCTCTCTCTCTCTCTCTCTCTCTCTCTCTCTCCTCTTATATATATATATATATATATATATATATATATATATATATATATATATATATATATATATATATATATATATATATATATATATATATATATATATATATATATATATGGTGGTCCAAAAAAAAACGCATTTTAAAATTATCAATAACTCGATAATTATCCAACGTAGATAGTTCAAAATTAGATAAGAGCATAATTGATGGTTTATTTATATTTGACAAAATTTAAAAAATTCTACCTTTATTTGTTGATTTTTGATGATTTTTTTCAAGCTATATAAAAAACTTAATTTCCATTGTTTTATTTCAGAAATTTATATCCTTGAGATAATTCCTTTTAGCGAAGAAGATAAAATTCTTATTAAACATTATCGAATGGAGAACAAGTATGACAGAATGAAATTATTACATGAATTCCCTCACAAAGGATGGACTTTAGGGGGTTTAGACTATCTGCTAATGAAAATTGATGAAACTGCAAGCATTAAACGAAATGCAGGAAGTGAGCGTCCCATTTAATATTTGCAGTTTCATCAATTTTGTTTAGCAGATAGTCTAAACCCCCTAAAGTCCATCCTTTGTTAGGGAAATCATGTAATAATTTCATTCTGCCATACTTCTTCTCCATTCGATAATGTTTAATAAGAATTTTATCTTCTTCGCTAAAAGGAATTATCTCAAGGATATGAATTTCTGAAATAAAACAATGGAAATTAAGTTTTTTATATACCTTGAAAAAAAATCATCAAAAATCAACAAATAAAGGTAGAATTTTTAAAATTTTCTCAAATATAAATAAACCATCAATTATGCTCTTACCTAATTTTGAACTATCTACGTTGGATAATTATCATGTTATTGATAATTTTAAAAGTCATGTATTTTTTTTAGGACCACCGTATATATATATATATATATATATATATATATATATATATATATATATATATATATATATATATATATATATATATATATATATATATATATATATATATATATATTATATATATATATATATATATATATTTCTGAATCAGAACCAAATCAAAGGCCGAAATATCCATATACAGGCGTATGAAAGTGTGCAAGTCAAAGGAAGTTAGGGAAATAGGTGAAGGGAGTGTGTTCCAGACTTTACCAATTGAGTACATGTAAAATTGAGCATAGCGGTTAAGTCTGAGGTAGAGAGTTGGACAGAGAAAAGATGAGACTGTGTAGAAAGGCGTGCCGCACGAGTCCCTCCTCAATGGAGGAGGTATGCGACGGTAAGAGCTCAAAAGAGCAATGTCAGTTGTCATAGCGATTTCATAGAGAGAGAGAGAGACATGACATTGGAAAAAGAGATTAGGGAGAGTTAGTGAGAGCGAAAGAGTTGATAAGACGAAAAGACCTAGACCCCCCACATCTAGGAACAAATCGTAAATGAATAGATTTTTAAGTAGCTAATTGGTTCTTTAAGCCTTCAGTTTAATGGGTGTAAGAAGAGAATGTGAAGGGGTTGTATAGATGATATATGATGTAGTGTCCATCGGGGTATATTTTGAGACTGATATCGAGTGTTACGTATATTTTAAATATTTATCTGTTTGTTACAAGATTAGGATTGGAAGTCTTATCTGAATTTTGAGTTATTAAGTTTTTTTTTTATGCCTGGAGTTTGAAATGGTAGTCCGATCTGAGTCTTTCTATAGGATTACTTTTGTTTCATGTGGAGCACCTCTTTTTTTTGGGGGGGGGGAGTGTGATGGAGCTTTGTTTATATCTGGAGAAAAAGTGTTGAAATGTTTTAGAGTATAGGAATAAAAATCGGTTATGTTCCTGTAAAAATGTAAATTGTGAAGACTGTTATCATAGGAAGATGAGATATTTTTTTTTGGTGGGGGAAGTCGGGGAAGTGGATGGAATATGTTTCCAACTGAAGAGAAAGAAAGAGAGAAGAGAGAGAAGAGAGAGAGAGAGAGAGAGAGAGAGAGAGAGAGAGAGAGAGAGAGAATGAGAGAGAGAGTGTTGAAATATTTTAGAGTGTTGGGATGAAAATCGGTGACGTTCAACTAGATCTGCATCATGTGAATAGATGCGAAGATTATCTAAAAGAGTGAGAGGAGTCAGAGAGGTTTAAGTAGTTTGTAAAACAGACGAAACAAAACTGGAGGAGATAGTGAAGATGAATTGGAAACATGGTGATAAAATACAAGGATATTTGGCTGAGAATACACTTGAGGATGCAAAGGAGAAGAAAAGGAAGATCTGCAACGACATGTAGAAGGTCGCTGCTGACGGATGCAGAATTTAATATTGAATAACTGGATGGAATTTAAAACATTGACAGCCTTTAGTACGAAAGGTGAAATATAACTTCTTTGTTGAAATGGTTGACAAACTAAAATGAAAAATCTTCTGTTATGATATCATCGTAACACATACCTCCACCACTGAGGAGGGTTCGTGGGACACGCTTTTCTACATAGTCTCATCCTTTCTCTCTCCAACTCTCTAACCTCAGAATTAACCGCTATGCTCAATCTGTTCCCATTTATTCATTTTAACTACGAGAAGCCTATTATGATTGTAAAAATTTTTGCAGAGCAAATAATATATAAATGAAGACCAATTTTTACTTGATTCACCTCATTTGTGATATGTATTAAACATACATTGAAATTATTAATGTAGACCTCATAAACATTTTTAAATGTAACATAAAAAATTGAACATAGACAAAATTTTTGAGAATGGTTTTCAATAGTGTAGGATAGAAACCTGCTTCATTTCACTTCTTCAACCTTCCCCCGAGTATTCATTTACTCATGAGTCGAATGATTAACATCTTACCGAATATATACTCGTAGACGAAAATGTATGGAGACAGTATAATTCGTCTTGACCACACTGCAAAAATTGTCCTAACGAATCGTTGGGACAATTGGTAAAAATGTCATAGTAAAATTTTCAATAGAGAAAAGACATTTTAAGCATAATAAAGTAGCTTCACTGAAAAATATTCTAAAATAACGGAAAAAAAATTTGTTGTGGCATTTTTGACACTTGTCCCAACGATTCGTTAGGACAATTTTCGCAGTGCACTAACTCACATGGGAGAAAGCATGGTCCCACGCCTACATGGTTCACATTCTAAAAATTTTATCACAAAATAAATCTTAAATTCTGAAAATAAGCTGCAAGGTCTTTCAAACTTTGTCAAATGGTACATAAATTTTCAAATAAATAATATGCGCTTTTCCTTTGTTGTAGATGAAACTTGAAGCTAGCAATATATATATATATATATATATATATATATATATATATATATATATATAT
>SEYY01024667.1:0-2500 GCA_009176605.1 Armadillidium nasatum | reverse complement strand
TTTCAATTGCCAACAATTGGGTGGAAAAGGGTCGCTTAAAGTTTGTTTAATCGTATAATTATTAACTTCATTACTTTTGCATCATCTTCTATGCATTTTGTCTTGTTGCTTAAGCAACGAAAAAGGAAGGGTAAAAAGAAAGCAAAAGACGTAAAGGAAAAAATATATATGTAGAGAGAGAGGAGAGAGAGAGAGAGAGAGAGAGAGAGAGAGAGAGAGAGAGAGAGAGAGAGAGAGAGGAACGGAGGAAGGAAGGAATGTATAGGGAGAGAAAGACAGTGAAAGAGAAAGAGAGAAAGGGGAAAAAGAGAGAGAGAGGGAATGATGCAGAGAGGGAAAAAGAAGATTAAGAAAGGGAAAGAGAGACAGAGCGAGATCAAGTGAAAATTAAAAAAAGAGGGAGAGCAAGATAGAGAGAAAAAGATAGAAAAAGAAAGATTGAATTTTGAGAAAAAATAAAATTGTAAATAAAAATAACATGAAAAGATTTATTGAATCGAGAGAGTTTGAAATTTGATCTTATTTTGAGCTTCAAAAGAACGAATTTTCATTTCACATTTTTACGCTCAATTTTTGTTCTCGTATTTTAGGCTCATGTTCATCTTACGTTTTATTCTCATATTTTTTTTAATACTCACATTTTTATGCTTAATTTTTGTTCTCGTATTTTAGTCTCATGCTCATTTTACGTTTTATTCTCATATTTTTTTATACTCACATTTCTGATACATTTTTTCAATGTTTATATTATATTCACTTGGTTCTTGCCTGTCTAAGTTAACCGTTTTCTGTGAACTCCAAAAGCTCATAATTTATGAGCTAAAAAAAAAAAAAAAAAAAAAAAAAAAAAAAAAAAAATCATAAGTATATTTATTTTAATGTAAATAAACAACTCGATATCCATGAGTCATAGGTGCGAATGGCAATTGTAGGAAAAAGTTAGCGTGCCATGCATTTACTATATAAAAGTTTGAATTTTCACAAAAAACTTTCTATTTTTCGAATGGCCGTTTTGCTTGAAAAAAACCGTTGATTTTATGCTCAAGAGAGCATAAAATAATAATGATATATTATTATTATTATTATTATTATTATTATTATTATTATTATTATTATTATTATTTATTATATATTTTATTATTTTTTCATATATTTTTTAAATTTATATTATATTATATCATATATATTATATTACCCATGAGTCAGGGGTGCGAATGGCAGTTATAGAAAAAAGTTAGTGTGCCATGCATTTACTATATAAAAGTTTTAAATTTTCACAAAAAACTTTCGATTTTTCGAACGGCTGTTTTGCTTTAAAAAAAAACGATAATTTTATGCTAAAGAAATCATAAAATAATAGTTATATTATTATTATTATATATTATTTTTATTATTATTATTATTAGTAATAATAGTAGTAGTATTAGTATTATTACTATTATTTATTTTTATTCATATATATTATGATTATTATTATTATTATTATTATTATTATTATTATTATTATTATTATTATTATTATTATTATTATTTTGGATTCTCCCATTTAATGCCCACATTTTTAAAGTGAAATATTTATATTCAAATCTTTAACTCACATTTTTTCTTCATATTTCATTCACGTATTATTTATATTCACATTTATACTAATTTTTTTTACATTTTTATTTTCATATTTCATTATTTTCACATTTTCTTCACATTTTAAAATTTTCATTCAAATATTCCTTAAATTTTCTCATTTTTCTATTCTCACATTTTAATTCTCATTTCTTCATCTTCACATTTTATTCTCGCATATTTTCTAATTCATATTCTTATTTTTATTCTCATATTTTGGAACAGATTTTATTCTCACATTTTGTGCTCAGATTTTATTTTCAAATTTTAGGCTCATATTTTGTTCTCACATTTTATGCTTGCATTTTATTCTAACATTTTATTTTCACATTTTATTCTCACATTTTAAGCTCGCATTTTTTCTCATATTTAATTCTCACATTTTAAGCTCACACTTTATTCTCACATTTTAAGCTCACATTTTGTGCTCACATTTTATTCTCACATTTTGGCATTTTATGCTCACATTTCATTCTCACATTTATAAGCTCACATTTTAATCTCGCATTTTTTCTCATATTTAATTCTCACATTTTAAGCTCATTTAATTCTCATTTTTTGCTCATATTTTATTTTCACATTTTATCCTCACATTTTTTACTCATTCATGGAATTTATTTCCATTCTTTATCCTATTAGTGGAATTCTGACATTTTATTCGCATTCTTTTCACGATGTACAGAAATTCTATAACTTCTTTCTTTCCACTATTATTATTATTATTATTATTATTATTATTATTATTATTATTATTATTATTATTATTATTATTATTATTATTATTATTATTACTTATCCGTTTATTATTTTGGATTCTCACATTTAATGCTCACATTTTTAAATTATTATTATTATTATTATTATTATTATTATTATTATT
>SEYY01024666.1:17500-33446 GCA_009176605.1 Armadillidium nasatum | reverse complement strand
ACCATTATTAAATTTAATAATAATTTTATTAAAATTATTACTAATATTATCATTAGTTATTTTATTATTAATATATAATTATTATTTTTATTATTACTATTATTATTATTGCTTTATCGCTACTTTTTCTTTAATTATATTACTATTACTGAAATTAGTTGTCGAATAATGATTAAAATCTTGTTCCTGTTATTATTTTTATTTTTATTATTACTATTACTATTATTCGATGAATTGTTTATTTGAATTTTGTTATTAAATCAGGAATAAGGATTAAAGCTCAAATATTTCTGAAAATTCTTATCATGACGACATTTTTTATTAGTATTAGCTTAGTTATAATCATTATTATTATTGCTTTCTTTACTACTTTATGTATTATTATCAGTATAATTATTAATGCTCGTTATATTATATGCATTATATTTGTGTCTTAATGTTTATTAAAATATATTGATGAACTATTTATGGGGTGGGTTCGGTTTAAAAATGGGCAGGGTAGCCTCATAAAAAAAATTTTTTTTTCATCCGATTCTCCTGAAAATTTCAGTATATATAGCTTTTTTCCCGACGAAAAAACTCGATTCCTAACGTTTTTACGAGGGATTTAATGTTTAGCAGTTATTTCGGAATATTTTTTCAAATTCAAATCTATGGTGAAGCCACATAAAAAAAAATTTTTGGTCTGAAATTTGGAGGGTATGTTCCTAATTCCATTGGCTACAAAAACTTTTAAAAGATTTGTGCTATCAAAGTTATACAAAAAATGATATTAGCCCAAGACTGACCCACTATCGAAAAAATTATGTTTTGAAAAAAAAATCCACCTTTCCGTGGAAAAATATTTTTTTAAAAAAAAGTATAACTACTACGTATATCAGATTTGACATACTTATAGAAGAGTGATGGTTCTACAAATTTCTCTCTATACTTTATTCGATCTGATTTGTTTTTTCCGAGATATGACCTCTCAAAAAAGGTCCATTTTTAGAAAATTTCAAAAATTTGAGAGGCTATACCTTCCTTCAAACAAATAGCATTTATTAATGCTCCAAATAAATGTTGTAGACCTATCTCTCCTCTAAACAATGTCCAAATTTAATCAAAATCGCTGAAGAGAATTTTTTTTAAATAATTTTTTCCTCCGAAAGGGTAACAAATTTTTCAAAAAAAAATTTGACTGATTATACCTCTTTTTTTGAACGTGATATCAAAAATCGCTTCCAGCGGATTAAAGAGATTGGAGCTAAGATGGCTCAGGGCAATTTTCATCTCATGTGGAAAAAAAAATTTTTCCCGCTATTTCTTTTTTTTTTTGAGTTATGACCACTAATACCTATGAAACCGTTAAAGACTCATAAAAACACTAAAAATGAAGCTTTTTTCACCGGGAAAAAAGCTATATACACAGAAAATTCCAGCCAGATCGGTCAAAAAATAAAAAAAAAAATTTTTAAACCGAACCCTCCCCCAACTAAACTTTGGGATTCAATGGAAACCAAAAAGTATTTCCTTAGAAGCCCCTATTCACAGTAATATACAGCTAACAAATTAATATTGTATTTAGTAGAATAAGACCTACTGAAGCTGTAAAATTGTAATTGTACTTCTGAATAAAATACAAAAATGAAATGAAATGAAAGTATTATTATTATTATTATTATTATTATTATTATTATTATTATTATTATTATTATTATTATTATTATTTTTTATTATTAATATTATTATAAAATAATATATAAAGATCCAAGTTCAACTCGTTAACTTTTATGACAATTACATCTGAAATGATATAATTTGAAGAATTAAATAAAAAGTTTTAAAAAAAGGCCTAAAACCTTTTTCATACTAACAATAACTATAATTATCATTATAAAGTTTTTTTTAAATGAACTCCCTCTTTATATATATATATATATATATATATATATATATATATATATATATATATATATATATATATATATATATATATATATATATATATATATATATATATATATATATAGGGTAATACAGCTGCAAACGCTCGAGGGAACTGTCCACTTGTATACCTCCACCTTAACGTCGTCCTCGTAGCACAAGAGGTGCATTGTGTGCACATATATTTTGTGAGGGCATAGGCAACTCAAGGTTTGTCCGCTGTGATGCCTCCTTCTTTCCAGAAACTTCTGTTTTGTGGAATTCTCTTCCTTCTTCTGTATTTCCTACTGAATTTAATATCAATTACTTTAAAGCCGACGTCTATGCTTACCTACGAAATTTGCTTTAGGTGGGGCTTGTAGGGTTTTTCTTTTTCTTTAATTTCTATAACACCCTCTCTTTGAAAATGGCTCTGCCTGTGAGTGGTGGTGACATATATATATATATATATATATATATATATATATATATATATATATATATATATATATATATATATATATATATATATATATATATATATATATATATATATATATATATATATATATATATATATATATTAGAGATGTTACTGATACCAGTAAAGAGGCCGATACCGATACTCTATTTTTTTGGGTGCTGATACCGATACCGATACTTTAATTATTATAAGAAATACACAGTAATAAGATAGAACATTTGTGTACTGCTAGGCAACTGAGGATTGCATTCCCTGTACAACCAATACTTAGTCATGTATTTCATGGTTGTGCCCAAGTATATTTTATAAATTAAAATATTATCTGTTAGGAATAATAAATGTTTAGAACAGGGATGGAGGAGAGTCGGAGTCGGTAAATTAAGCGACTCCTACCGACTCCCTTCCCTACTCACCTAGTTTGCACCAACTTTTTAGTTTTTAAGACTTTTTATTTAAAAAAAAAAAAAAATTATAAAATGTCGTAATTTTTTTTCTCTCCCTATCTCTCTCTCTCTCTCTCTCTCTCTCTCTCTCTCTCTCTCTCTCTCTCTCTCTCTCTCTCTCTCTCACACACACACACACACACACACGCATATATATATATATATATATATATATATATATATATATAATATATAATATATATATATATATATATATATATATATATATATATATATATCTCCTCCGGTGGGCAAAGGCCAGAGGCCTACCAAATTCCACCGGAGTTGGAAAAATCTTATCCTGGTCGAAGGAGGCCGAACATGTCCAGATACACGGCGTTTGAAAGTATGCAAGTCAAAGGAAGTTGGGAAAACAGATAAAGGGAGTGTGTTCCAGACTTTACCAGTAGAGTATATGTAAGATTGAGCATAGAGGTTAAGTCTGGGGTCTGAGAACTGGACAGAGAAAGGATGACACTGTGTAGAAAGGCGTGTTGCACGAGCTCTTCTCAATGGAGGAGGTATGCGACGAGAGAGTTCAGAAGAGCAGTGTCCGTTGTAATAGCGATAATAAAGAGAGAGTGACGCAACAATTCGACGGGCAGAAAGAGATTGAAGAGAGTTAAAAAGAGCAGGAGAGTTGATAAGACGAAATGCCCTAGACTCCACCTTCTCTAGGAGAGCTGTATGTGTGGAACCACCCCAAATGTGCGAAGCATACTCCATACAGGGGCGAACTACACCCCTAAACAGAGCAAGCAACTGGAGTGGCGTAAAGTAATTCTGAAGGCGCCTCAGAACACACAACCTCTTAGAAGCTTATTTAGAAAGAGAAGCAATGGGATCTTTCCAAGAAAGGTCACGAGAAAAAGAACACCAAGAATATTAAGAACAGATGAAGGCTTGAGTTGTGTGTTTTCGAAGAAGATATCATAGTTGTGTGGAAGATTGTGTCGAGTGGCGAGGTGAAGGAATTGGGTTTTTGAGGCATTGAAAACAACCATGTTTTCTCTGCCCCAATTTGAAATACGAGAAAGATCAGAGGTTAGTTGCTCCAAGGCTACCCTTCTCTAGTCTATCAACTGCTGTTGGGTGGGACGATTTTTCAAACTGGAAGGAATAATGAAGGGTGGAGTCATCAGCATAGGAGTGGATAGGAGATGAGGTAATAGAGAGAAGGTCATTAATGAAAAGTAGAAAAAGTGTTGGGGATAGGAAAGAACCCTGAGGAACACCACTATTAATAGATTTAAAGGAAGAACGGTGGCCGTCTACAACAGCTGCTATAGAACGACCGGAAAGGAAATTAGTGAGATCACAGAGAGAAGGATAGATACCGAAAGAGGGAAGTTTAGAAATCAAAGCTTTGTGCCAGACTCTATCGAAGGCTTTCGATATGTCTAGCGCGACAACAAAAGATTCACCGAAATGCCGAAGAGCGGAGGACCAAGAGTCAGAGAGAAGGGAAAGAAGATCACCCGTAGAGCGTTTCTTACGAAAGCCATACTGGCGATCTGAGATAAGATTAGAAAAATTGAGATGTTTCCAAATCTTCCTGTTAAGGATAGATTCGAAAACTTTAGAGAGAACGGAGGTCAAAGAAATAGGACGGTAGTTGGAGGGTTGAGAGGGGTCACCCCTCTTCGGCACAGGCTGAATGAGCGCACGTTTCCAGCAAGAAGGGAAGGTTGAAGTAGAGAGACAAAGACGAAATAGTTTACCGAGGCACGGTGCAAGCTCGGAAGCACAAGTTTTGAGAACTACAGGAGGAATACCATCGGGACCGTACGCCTTCTTAGTATTAAGCTCAGAGAGAGCAGAAATGACATCTTTAGAAGAAATTATAATTTTAGGCATGATTGAGTTAGAGGGGTTGAAGGAAGAGGAATAGCTCAGGAATCGTCTAAGGTTGAATTAGAGGCAAAGGTTTGAGCAAAGAGTTCAGCTTTAGAAAAAGCTAAAACAGCAGTTGTGCCGTCGGAAGATATTAAAGGAGGGAAAGAGGAAGAGCAAAGTTAGAGTTGACATTTTTTGCAAAATGCAAGAAAGAACGTGAAGAAGAGGAACCAGAAAGATTATTGCATTTTCCACTGGGGAATGAGTTTTTTAGTGTTTCGAAGGATAGATTCATTCCGGAATGAAATATAAGTAGCGTGAGTTTCTGGAGTTTGAAGACGACGGTAATCCCTGAAGGCAACATCCCTGCGGCGGATAGCGTGAGAACAAGCAGAGTTAAACCAAGGTTTGTTAGGTTTAGTAGAAGGGAAAGAATATGGAATGTACGCCTCCATGCCAGAGAGAATCACACCGGTAATGCGTTCTGCACACTCCGAGGGACCCCTCCCACGGAAGCAATAATCATTCCACGGGAAATCAAAGAAGTACGACCGCAAGTCCGACCAGCTTGCGGCACCAAAGTGCCACAAACGTTTCCTTTCAATAGAAGGGGGTCTTTCCTGCGGAAGACTTGAAGAGATAGAAGAGGATACAGAGATAAGAAGGTGATCGGAGGAACCCAGAGGAGGAAAAAGTTTAACAGTATAAGGAGAAGGATTAGAAGTTAGGAAAAGGTCTAGAATGTTGGGTTCATCTCCAAGACGATCAGGGATACGAGTAAGGAGCTGCACCAACTGCTCAAGGTCGTTTTGGATAGAGAAATGGAAGGCACGTTCACCAGCTGTATCATGAGAACTAGATGAAAGCCATTGGCGGTGGTGAACATTGAAATCACCTAATATGATGATTTCAGAGAAAGGAGAAGAAGAGAGAATGTGCTCTACTTTGGAGTTTAAATAGTCGAAGAGTTTAGGATAGTCAGTAGAATTAGGATATAAATAAACTGAACAAATGAATTTAGTCGTAGAATGGCAAGAGAGCCTAAGCTATAAGGTTGAAAATTCGGAAGATTCAAAATTAGAGACACGAGAACAAACGACATCGTTGCGCACGTATGCACACGTATGCATTACTTTTGCTGAAAATTGAGGATAGAGACAGTATTATGAAACAGAATAGGGTTTGCTATCAGAACGCTCAAACATCTGAGTTTAAGTCAAGAATAAAAGGTGAGGTCTAGAAGAAGAGAGGTGATGTTCAACAAAGTGGAAATTAGAGTGCAGACCGCGAATGTTGCAGAAATTAATGAAAAAAATAGACCTTGCATCAGGACAAGCCGGCAGCTGTATCTTGGTGGCACCAACCCCATCACCGGAGGCCACCAACTCCCAAGTGGTGATGGGGGAAGGAGTGGATGAGGGGCTATATTTGGAAGCCGCCCCCCGGGGCTTCTCCGAGGCTACTTTTTTTTTTTGTTTAATTTTTTTAATTTAATCATTTAATCATTTAATTTTTATTCTTTTTATTTTCTTTAAAGGGTGTCTGTATTAATGTTTTGTGTGTGTAAGGAGAGTTTACTCCGATTTAAGAAGGTGAGAATATATATATATATATATATATATATATATATATATATATATATATATATATATATATATATATATATATATATATATATATATATATATATATATATATATATATATATATATATATATATATATATATATATATATATATATATATATATATATATATATATATATATATATATATATATATATATATATATATATATATATATATATATATATATATATATATATATATATATATATATATATATATATATATATGCTAGGAAGACGAATTATGGGCTAGCTTAAGGAATTCCTTATTAGAACTTTTATATATCGAAACTAGATTTATTTTTTAATCTAAAAGTTTCTCATAATTCTTCACCCAAAAAGTAAGGAGTATCGGAGTATCGGCCAAGTATCAGCCATATTAGCCAATACCGATACCGATACTCCAAAAAAATGGCCGATACTGCCGATACCGATACCGATACTATCGGTACATCCCTAATATATATATATATATACATATATATATATATATATATATATATATATATATATATATATATATATATATATATATATATATATATATATATATATATATATATATATACCAGCATTGGAAGCCATAGCTCGGAGAATCACAATCTTTTGAAGACCTCTGGGAGAGAGTGTTTAGAGGTTAGTTTGAAAACGATGCTGGTCTTACTGAAAGGGTAAAAACCCTACCTGAGAGTCTGGATAAGACTTATGGACCGGCATGGAGACGAACGAGCCGAAAAACATGATCTTTTAGAGGGCTCTGGGAGAACTTCTACAAGCAGATGGGGAAAGATGCTGGTTCTACTGACAGAGTGAAAACCCTTCCTGGGAGAGGTTATAGATATATATATATATATATATATATATATATATATATATATATATATATATATATATATATATATATATATATATATATATATATATATATATATATATATATATATATATATATATATATATATATCAAAATCAAAAGTCGACCCCAGGAAGGGTTATTAGCCCTGTCAGTAGGTTCATTCGAGGATGTACCAAGGGCTTCATGGGCCGACGGCAAACATCCACTGGCTGGCCAGGTCTATTATATGATACGTATTACGCATAAGTGGTCGGGGCTAAGCACAAGAGAGAACTGCCCAAATATCTCTACTCCGACCAGGCCTCAAACCCTTGACTTCTCGTTTGCAAGGCGAGTGCTCGATCGTCTGATATCTATATCATATATAAAATATATAAATTATTAAAAGTTAAGAATAAAAATAATATGAAATATCAACAAGAATATAGAGATCAATAAGTATACAAATAAAAAAAGGAGTAAACTATTAAATATAAAAAAGGGTTCTTGACGTTAACAAATTTCACTTCTAAAGACGTTTTTTGTGGTTTCTCTGGGCTTACCGTTATAAAGAAGCATTGTCCAGATGCTATTCGTTCTGTGATACTCAAAATCTGTGGTAAACTATTTCCTTTCTGCCCTTCTACCTTGATCTTCTCTTCCGTGCGCTCATTCACCTTGTGCAAAAAAAAGGGGTGACCCATCTCAACCCTCTAACTATCGTCCTATTTCTTTAACCTCCGTTCTTTCGAAGCGTTTCTAATCAATCCTTAACAGAAAGACTTGGAAACATCTCAATTCTTCAAACTTTATCTTTAGTAAAGACACTCAACTGGTATTCTTCTTCCCCTTATCTCTGACTCTTGGTCCTTCGGTCTTTGGCATTTCAGTGAATCTTTTGTTGTAGCGCTAAATATATCGAAAACATTCGATGGTGTCTGGATTAAAACTTTGATTCAAAACTTTCCTCTTTCGGAATTTATCCCACTTCCTTCCGGTCATCCTACAGCCTCTGTTGTAGAAAGCTGTCATTTTTCCACTAAATCTATTAATAGTGGTGTTCCTCAGGTATCTATCCTATCTCCAATTACGTTTTTACAATTCCTTTTCTCAATAACTTCATCACCTCTCCATTCTTATGATGATGATCCACTCATCATTACCATTTTCAGCTTGAAAGAAGTACCCCTCCCAAAGGAAATCAATTGACACCAGAAAGGCAGCCTTGGAGTAAGTAACCTCTGATCTTTCTCATATTTCAAATTGGAGCAGAGAAAACATAGTCTTTTCCAATGTCATAAAAACTCAGTTTCTCCACCTCACTACTCGACACAATCTTCCATACAACTATGATATTTAATATCATTTTCGAAAACAAAACTCAGACCTTCGTCAGTTTAATATTATCAGTGTTTCTTTTTCTCTTGATCTTCCTTAAAAGGATCATATTACCTTTCTTTCTAAACAAGCTTCTAAGAGGTTGGGTGATCTGAAACCCTTCGGAATTTTTCACGCCGTCTCAGTTGGTTGTTCTTTAAAGGTGTGTTGTTCGCCCCTGTATGAAGTACGTCTCACACATTTGGGGTGGCTCCACTCACACAGGTCTCATCGAAAATATGGAGTCTATATCTTTTCGTGTTATCAACACTTTCGCTCTCTCTAACTATGTGCAAACTCATTCTACCAGTCGAAATGTTGCGCCGCTCTCTCTCTATATATATACTATCGCTATTACAGCGGACACATATCTTCTGACTTTCCTGTAGATACTTCTTCCACTGAGATGGGTTCAGGCGACACGTTTTTCTGTGCAGTCCCATCCTTTTTCTGTAAGTTTAATCTTACATGCACTCTACTGGTAAAGTGAAATATACTCAGATTTTCTATATCCCAGATTTCTCTGACTTGTACACCTTCAAACGTCGTGCATTGGGGCATGTGGCCCTTAACTTGGCTTGGATTCTTATATTTCTCCAACTCTGGGGAAAATTAGTAGGCCTCTGTCCCTTGCCCACCAGAGGGAATTTTTATATATACAGTATATATATATATATATATATATATATATATATATATATATATATATATATATATATATATATATATATATATATATATATATATATATATATATATATATATATATATATATATATATATATATATATATATATATATATATATATATATATATATATATATATATATATATATATATATATATATATATATATATATATATATATATATATATATATATATATATTACAATTAACCATCACTCATGGGCGAAGCCCTTTTCAAGGAGGGGGAATACAGAAAACAGAAAAGAGAAGGAAAACCAACCGAGGCCCGAACCTAATGCACATCTCACAGAACAGAGTACAGAGTTTCACTGAACAAAGTTGGCTAGAAAGAAGGAAACTCTACAACGAAGAAGAGTTGGGTTTTCAGTAATCACAAAAAAAATCGTGCTCTATCAGGGCACCCCATGTGCTACGAGGGCGAGGCAATGGTAGTGGAATGTGAGAGGCTATTCCGTCGAGCACCTGATATTGTGGTACCTACTGAAAAGAAATAGTGCACCAACGTCACGTCGTAGAGATAGAGGGTCGGTCAAGAGAGTTTGAAAATAGGGGACAATTTATTAATCTTTTAGTCAATTCTATACAAAAGAATGGAGGACCTTAGTGACACCGAATATAAGAACAGTTCTCCATTCAAGGGAGAATAAAACCCTTATGTAATTGGAGTAACAGCTCAGAAGAAAAAAATTCTCGCAACCTGAATAGTACTCTCAGACTCTTAGAGGACGCATTAGCAGTCATTGTGATATGTGGTTTCCAAGACAATTTATTGTTTATGTTTAAGCCAAGAAAGTTTATCTTATTTACAGGTGAGACTGGAGAGTTATCGAAGCAGACAGGAAAGTTAGGAGGTGTTTTTTGAAAGGGAGACGGGAAGATGTTTTTAAAGACATGAATGTCACAAGGTCTCTGTGATCCACCTAGAAATCCCATCCAGATCGCAAAAATAATATCGGAAAGCTGAAGTCGAGAAGTAACTGTAAAAGCATAAGAGGAAACAGATTTGGAATGAGTAAAAGAATGGGGAGTTGAGTCATCGGCTGAAGACTGAACTAAGATAGAAGTGAAGCTGAGAAGAGCGTTAATTAAAAGTAAGAATAAAGCTGGGTTTAGAACAGAACCCTGTGGTACACCACAATTGACAGGAAAAGAGGAAGAGGTCGCTCCGTCTACAAGTGCAGAAATGGAAAAATCTGAAAGAAAACTAAACATTAGTAATCAAAGAGGAGGAGGAAACCCAAAGTAAGGAAGCTTAAACAATAGTGACGCATGTATAGAAGGTCAAATGCCTTCGATAAATCAAGCGGCACAACACAAAACTCCCAATAATCCCTAACATATATATATATATATATATATATATATATATATATATATATATATATATATATATATATATATATATATATATATATATATATATATATATATATATATATATATAACCCTATATCTACCTATGAGCCAAACTTTTAAAACAATAAAAACATAAAAAATTAAAACGAAGTAACAAATAATAAAAAAGAAGGGAAGCTATTAAAACTTATTATAGTGTTAAAACAGTACATTAGCCATTTAATTTTCGTATATATATATATATATATATATATATATATATATATATATATATATATATATATATATATATATATATATATATATATATATATATATATATATATATATATATATATATATATTTCTCCTTCCGCTAATACTCCCATCCCGGTTTTTTTATAAACGTTATGTCGATGATATTTTTTGCCTCTTCACCTCTGTCGAACATGCTTATATGTTCCTCTCTCATATCAATTATTTACACCCTAGCATTAAATTCCCAATAGAATCAGAACAGAAACAAACCTTATCATTTCTGGATGTTTCAATCAACAGAACTTCCAATTGATGTATTACTTCTGTCTTTAGAAAACCAACATTTTCTCCGACCATCAAAAACTTTTACAGTTCGTACCCTATCAAATACAAAGTAAATTCCATTCTCACATTTCTACACAGAGCATATAACATTTCACATACTATGTCTTGCACAATGAACTCAAATTTCTGCAACAATTTTTTTTTACTCAACATAATTTTCCAAATAATTTAGTAACCAACCATATATTTTGTTTCTTACAATCTAAATATCAACCTATCACTCCCATTCCCTCTGTCAACAAGAAGATCATTTATTTTTCTTTTCCCTACTACTGTGATCCTTCATCTATCACTATGACGACACAATTAAGGAATCTACTCTCTCAATTTTTTCCACATATAGAATTTCGCTTCACCCATTCCTCTTCATTTAAGATTTCTTCTTTTTTCACTTATAAGTCAGTTCTACCTTTTCCTCTCAGGGCGTCTGTTGTGTACAAATTTTCCTGTCCCTTGTGTTCAAAGGGCTATATAGGTTCCACAGTCAGACTTCTCCGGGAACGAATTTGTGAACATCAAGGACTGTCTTCCCGCACATCCCTTCCTCTCACCTCACCTCCACTTTCCAATATTAGAAACCACACCCAGATTTGTCACAGCTTTCCCATAGCACAGCATTTTTCAATTGTTGACTCTCATCCACATGAGTCTTCACTTCGCATTCTGGAGTCACTTTACATTCACAAATTGAAGCCTGAATTGAATAACTATCAAGCAGCTACACCTTTACATATCACTATCAATTAGCGGTTCCTTTCCCACTTTGGGCTACATAATTTCATTAATGTTGCTGTTGCTAACCTCGATATGCTGAACTGACAGTTACTCTGAGCGCATGCATGTATGTGTTTATATATTTGTATATGTGTATATGTATGTATATGTATGGATGTATGTATCTATGAATGTATACGTATATATGTATGTATGTATTTGGGTGTATGTTAGGGTTTATATAGGTGTAAACGTGTGCATATGTATGTCTGTGTATGAATGTGAGAATCATGCATATATATATATATATATATATATATATATATATATATATATATATATATATATATATATATATATATATATTATATATATATATATATATATATATATATATATATATATATATATATATATATATATAGAAGTTATAATAAAATAAAAATTTTCCTCAAATATATTAAGGGTTGTTAGGTTATTTTTTTAGATTCAAAATTTGACTTCCCAAAGAAACTTGTGCCTCTATATATATATATATATATATATATATATATATATATATATATATATATATATATATATATATATATATATATATATATATATATATATATATATATATATATATATATATATATATATATATATATATATATATATATATATATATATATATATATATATATATATATATATATATATATATATATATATATATATATATATATATATATATATATATATATATATATATATATATATATATATATATATATATATATATATATATATATATATATATATATATATATATATATATATATATATATATATATAAAAAATAAAAAAAAAAAAATTTATATTATTATTATTATTATTATTATTATTATTATTATTATTATTATTATTATTATTATTATTATTATTATTATTATTATTATTATTATTATTATTATTATTATTATTATTATTATTATTATTATTATTATTATTATTGCTTTGTTTGAATATGAGCAATTATGTTCTAACTTATCTTCATTCATTTTGCTTTTTCATTTTGAATATTTTTGTTTATATTTTTTTTTAATTAAAGTTGTTAAAAGCCTCTTCAAAATATTTTCGTATTTTTAATTCTTCTATTCTTTTTAAATCATGTACAGAACCCTTTTAATTAACAGCTTACAAAAGTAAACAGTAAAAGTTTCCATACTTCACATTTATTTGTTTGCATTCTTTGCTACATCACAACAACAAGAGAGACTCTTCTCCGAAACAGATAATGGATTACAGATAATAATTATTACACATAAAGAAAGAAAAGAGCAAATTTTGCTGCATCTTTAAACTCAAGCATTCAAAGAAATTTATATCGAAAATTAAAATAGGTAGAAAATAAAGCGAAAACATATTTTTTGGTTTATTTTAAAATGTTAAATAAACATAAATTGAATATATTTGTGGCTATATTAGCCTAATTGCTAAAAAAAACCACAGCATTTCGAAATAAATATTGTATAAACTATAGTCCTGCGAATATAACGAATGAATCTTTTGGTACGAATGAAATGTCGCTTTAATAATAATAAATACAATGGAAAAAGTTCACGTGTGATCGTATCTGATCCATTATTAGATTTCTGATATATATATATATATATATATATATATATATATATATATATATATATATATATATATATATATATATATATATATATATATATATATATATATATATATATATATATATATATATATATATATATATATATATATATATATATATATATATATATATATATATATATATATATATATATATATATATATATATATATATATATATATATATATATATATATATATATATATATATATATATATATATATATATATATATATATATATATATATATATATATATATATATATATATATATATATATATATATATATATATATATATATATATATATATATATATATATATATATATATATATATATATATATATATATATTCAGCATTCTCAACGATCTGGAGCAGTTGATTAGGGAACCCACACACATTCCAGATCGTCCTAACCAATTCTTGAATACACTTGATTTATGCTTCACCACTACTCCTTCTAAATATAAATGCACCATTTTCCCTCCTATTGGTAACTCTGACCATAATCTTATAGCTCTTAGTTATAATGCTTTCTCTCCAACAGCTCCACCATGCCCTAAACGTACTTTCTGGCACTTTAATCGGGCTAATTGGGGGCAATGCGCCGCTTCTTTGCTAACTATCATTGGAGTGAATCTTGCTTTATCTCGGGGGATGCTTCTGTCTCTGCTGAAAAGGTAGGGGCCGTGATCCTTGATGGGATGGGCAGATTCATTCCATCTTCAACTAAATCTTTTTCTCCTCAAAATCCATGGTTCGATGGCAATTGTTCTCTTGCCCTTCGGGAGAGAGACAATGCTTATCGTGAATGGAAAAACTCTCCTTCTCCTATCACTCTTGCTAATTTTCATTCAGCTCGGAATCGTTGCAGGGATGTTCTTCGACGGTCTAAGCGTGCTTTCATAAAAAGGAAGTGCGCTGACCTCCATGGCTCTCCTACTGATAAAACTTTCTGGCCTCTTGTCAAAAATATCTCTAATAACTTCTGTAAATCTGCCTTTCCTCCTCTTATTCGCTCTGATGGAATCTATTGCAAATACTCCCTCTGAAAAGGCTAATCTCTTTGGCCTCCTTTTCTCATCTAATTCCACCCTGCTCGATTCTGGCATCCCTCCTCCTACTCCTTCTCCTCTCAGGTGTCCCATGTCCCTGCCTGTAATTACACAAGATCAGGTGCATGGGATCCTGAAATCTATGAACGTCAGGAAGGCCAGTGGCCCGGATGGCATTCCCCCTCGTGTTCTGAGGGAGTGTGCTTCCGAGTTAGCGCCTGTCCTCGTTCAACTCTACTCTCTATGGCTTAATACTAATACTTTTCCTCATTGCTGGAAGCGTGCATTTGTTCAACCGATCCCGAAAAAGGGTAGCCGCTCTGATCCTTCTAACTATCGACCTATAGCTCTCACTTGTGTTCTGTCTAAAATTTTTGAAACTCTCCTCAACTCTCATTTCCTGGATCATTTGGAGTCTCATTCTCTTCTCTCTGATCACCAGTATGGCTTTCGTCGCTCGAGGTCAACTGGTGACATACTTCTCCTATCTTACTGATCTATGGTCTTCTGCCCTTAGGGACTTCGGGGAGTCTTGTGTGGTGGCGCTTGACATATCCAAGGCTTTTGACCGGGTATGGCATGCGTCGCTGCTCTCCAAGCTCCCTTCCTTTGGGTTTCCTCCTTCCCTTTGCTTACTTTTGTCTAGTTTTCTCTCAGATCGTTCCATTTCGGCACTTGTAGATGGAGCGACCTCTTCCTCTTTTCCTGTCAACTGTGGTGTTCCTCAGGGATCTGTTTTATCTACAACCTTATTCTTACTTTTCATTAACGATCTTCTCAACTGCACTGCACTTCTAACTCTGTTCCCTCTTATGCTGATGACTCAACTCTACATTCTTCTACTCATTTCAAATCTGCTCCCTCTTTTGCCTTCTAGAGTTGCTTCTCGTCTTCAACTTTCCGATTCTATTCTTGCCGATCTGGATGGGATTTCCCGGTGGGGACATAGCAACCTTGTGAAATTCAACTCTTTAAAAACTAAACTTCTTCACATCTCCCTCTCAAAAACACCTCCTAACTTTCCTATCCTTCTTCGATGGCTCTCCCGTCTCACCTGTAAATAACATTAACATTCTTGGTCTAAACATAAACAATAAACTGTCTTGGAAACCTCATATCACAATGGTTGCTAAAGCGGACCTCTAAAAGCTGGGAATTCTGTTCAGGTTGCGAGAATTTTTTTCTTCTGAAGCAGTTACTCCAAATATATAAGGGTCTTATTCGCCCTTGTATGGAGTACTGTTCTCACATTTGGGGGGGCTCCGGCTCCTCCTCTCTTCTGGATAGGGTTGAGTCTAAAGCCAAGAGATTAATAAACTGTCCCCTACTTTTTAACTCTCTTGACCCACTATC
>SEYY01024666.1:0-15000 GCA_009176605.1 Armadillidium nasatum | reverse complement strand
TTAATTTTTCATTAAATAGGAAATTTTGAATTTTGAAGTTTGATATTATTCTTAATAATTTTTTTTTTTTTTTTTTTTTTTTTTTTTTTTTTTTTTTTTTTTTTTTATTATATATATATATATATATATATATATATATATATATATATATATATATATATATATATATATATATATATATATATATATATATATATATATATATATATATATATATATATATATATATATATATATATTTTTTTTTTTTCCTTTCGTTAAACGTATTTCGAGTAATTTAAAGCTGGGCTCAAAGGAAAGAAAGCCGAAAACAGACATTTTGTGAATATCGTGATTGGAGTTGGAAATATTTCCGGTTCTTTGACACGCCATTTTGTAGAGATCCATACATGCAATACTCATTCCTGTGACATTTGTTTCAGCCTTTGGTTACTGAGTAGAGAAAAACCACATTGAATGTAATGTTCGCATATTTTTTTTCTTTTTTTTTTTTTTCTTCTTTGTGTGCGTTAGTAGTGGTGGTGGCAGGAAAAAAAAAAATCTAATAAAAAGGAAGCAGACCTATTTACGTCAGATTGGCGCAGAATATATCACTAACTAATAAAGAAAATTATTTTTAGATTTTTGTTTCTAAATATTTAACAGATTAGGTCATTGTGCTATTTACTACAGATTTAATAAAACAAGTTACACGAAAAGTTACATGAAAAGTTATAAGTTACATAAAAAAGGTTTGGAAGAGGTCGCTTTTGGTGGTGATATCTAATGTCTCGGATATTGAATTACAGACTGAATGCAAATGTCCAACCTCAGATACGGGTATTCCGCATACATTTATTGTATTCTATTGCTAATGTAGGTATGGTAAACATTTTCACATCATATAAATATTTAATTTATAGAGTAAAAAGTACAAATATTTCACATCTAAACGACATAATCATTGTTACTATTGTTTTATCTGTTTATCTCGATTTCTGTTTAGAATTCAATTCTGTTTGTTCTTTCCCAAACAAATGTATTTCTGTTTATTTTAATTTAAAATTAAATGGATGTATTGATCCATAATAATCACAATAACATTTACTATAACCCTAAGACTCTCTCAGGTTCTTTTCCGAAGGAACTCTGAACAAGTTTTATGATCGGAATAATAATAATAAAAGGAGGAGTAAGAAAGGCGTCAAAAGTCTCCTCCTCTGACCTCCTTGACGAAGGAGTATCTAATAAAATAATATGATGAGGATTTGGAAAGTCTTCCATCTTATCTTCAGGGAAATTCGGATAGGAAAAGGAAAATAGGACGGAAATAGAATAAGGAAGGTTGTCTGACTTAAAAAGTGGAAAATGTGTGTGAGAGAAAGAAAGAAAGAGATAGAGAGATAATTACTGCGCATAACGGGAGTTCTCTACTTTATCAAGTTTGGAAGGCGATAACAGAACAAGACATTCACTATTACATGAACCAAAACAGAATGCCAACAACCCTTACAGTTCTTTTCCATTATTGTACATGGACAATAAAAACAACAACGGCCGCAACAAAAGCAACAATAGCAACAACGACAATAATAATATACATATCGTATTTTAGTTGTTATCGATATGTAAGCTTATTATTCAGTATTATTATATTATAATAATAAAACAATAATAATAATAATAACAATAATAATAATAATAATAATAATAATAATAATAATAATAATAATCAACTAATTTTTCAATTTTGTATTATGATGAAAATTCATTGCTCTGATAAATTAAAATTATGCGAGTGGATTTACTCATTTTACTCATTTACTCATTTTAATCATCATTTACATAAAAGTATGCCTTTGACGATTTACAGTAAATGCAAATACGGCAAAAATACGGAACGTACACACACGCACCCTATATATATTGGATAGATAAATATATAGAAAGATAGATATGAATAGACAGATCCCTCTAACTATCGTCCCATAGCTCTAACTTGTGCTCTGTCAAAAATCTTTGAAACTCACCTTAACTCTCATTTCCTGGATCATCTTGAGTCTCAATTCATTTTTTCAGATTATCAGTATGGCTTTCGACGTTCGAGGTCTACTAGTGACATACATTCCCATCTTACTAATTTATGGCCTTCTTCTTTTTGAGATTATGGGGAGTTTTATGTGGTGGCGATTGACATTTCTAAGACATATGACAGGGTGTGGCATAAATCACTACTCACCAAGATCCCTTTCTTCGAGTTTCCTCCTTCTCTTTGCTTACTTATGTCTAGTTTTCTGGATCGTTCCATATAGGCACTTGTCGATGGAGCGAAATCTTCCTCTTTTTCTGTTAATTGTGGTGTTCCACAGGATTCTGTTCCATCTCCAACTTTATTATTACTTTCATCAATGATCTTCTTAGTTCCACTTATAACTTTGTTCATTCTTATGCCGATGACTCAACTCTCCATTCTTCCACTCATTTCAAATCTGCTCCCATTTTTGCTTTTAGTTCTAGAGTCGCTTTTGGTTTTCAACTTTCTGACTCCATTCTTGACGACTTGGACGGGATTTCCCTGTGGGTTCACCTCAAACATGTAAAATCCAACTCTTTAAAACTCAACTTCTTCATATCTCACTCTCAAAAACATCTCCCAATTTTCTTATTTTCTTCGGCGGCTCTCCCGTCTTACCTGTAAACAACATTATCATTCTTGGTCTGAATATAAACAAATAAACTCTTGAAAACCTCACAACACAAAGGTTCTCAAGACGGCTTCAAAGAAGCTGAGAATACTGTTCAGATTGCGGGAATTTTTTTTTATTTTCGGAACAGTTACTTCAATTATATAAGGCTCTTATCCGCCCTTGTATGGAGTACTGTTCTCACGTTTTTTTTTTTTTAGTGGGGGGGGAAGATCCGATTCCACCTCTCTTTTGGATAGGTTTGAGTCTAAGGCTAATAGATTAATAAACTATTCGCTACTTTCAAACTAACTTGACCTTCTGTCTCTGCGACTTGACGTTGGTGCACTATCTCTTCTCTATAGGTACTACAACGGCAGTTGCTCGAGGGGATCGACTCTCGCGTGCCACCAATAGTGCACCGCCCTCGAAGCACAATGAATGCCATTCTTTCGCAAGAATTTTTGTGAATATTTTAAACCCCAGGCCACTCCGTTGTGGTGCCTCCTTCTTTCCAGCCACGTCTATTCTGTGGAACTCTCTGCCATTATCTATTATTTTCTGATGTTTTCAATTTTCTTCTCTTTAAGGCCTCCGTCTGCCCTCACTAAGAGATTTGCGTTAGGCTGAGATTTGGTGGAGTTTCTTTTATTTTACATTTCTGCTCTCTCCTACAAAAAGGGCTCGACCCATGAGCGGTGGTAAAAAAAAGATAGATAGATATAGGTATAAATAGATATATATGTAAACAGACAAATATAGATAGATAGATAAATAGATAGATACATTCATATGTAAATACATACTTACTAATATACAAAGAAAAAAAAATATTTAAAAAAATGTAAGTAAGAATTTCCAGTTTAATTCCCTGTTGAGATTCATAAGTAAATTATGATGTACGAAACTTTACTTACAATTATCTTTCTTAATACTAAAAATGTATTTTTAAATTTCCAAAATTTGCTAAACAAGAACATAACAGTTACAGGTGTTCACAAGATTTCATCTAAAGATTGCGATTGTGCGTATATATATATATATATATATATATATATATATATATATATATATATATATATATATATATATATATATATATATATATATATATATATATATATATATATATATATATATATATATATATAAACGTCGTGCATCAGGTCACGTCGGCCTTTAATTTGACCAGGTTTCCGTCTTTCCCCCTAACTCTGTGGAAATTTTGGTAGGCCACTGGCCTTTGCCCACCAGAGGTGATATATATATATATATATATATATATATATATATATATTTTTTTTTTTTTTTTTATATCTCCTCCGGTGGGCAAAGGCCCAAGGCCTACCAATATCCACCGGAGTTGGGAAGTAATCAGATTCGGGGTCGCTAATGGCCGACGTGACCCGATACACGGCGTTTAAAAGTGTGCAAGTCAAAGGAAGTTGGGAAAACAGATAAAGGAAGTGTGTTCCAGACTTTACCAGTAGAGTACATGTAAGATTGAGCATAGCGGTTAAGTCTGGGGTCGGAGAGTTGGACAGAGAAAGGATGAGACTGTGTAGAAAGACGTGTCGCACGAGCCCTTCTAAGTGGAGGAGGTATGCGACGTGAGAGTTCAGAAGAGCAATGTCCGTTGTAATAGCGATAGTAAAGAGAGAGTGACGCAACAATTCGACGGGAAGAAAGAGATTGGAGAGAGTTAGTAAGAGCAGGAGAGTTGATAAGACGAAAAGCCCTAGACTCCACCTTTTCAAGATGAGCTATGTGTGTGGACCCACTCCAGATATGCGAGGCGTACTCCATACAGGGGCGAACAACACCCCTATACAGAGCAAGCAACTGGGGTGGCGTAAAAAAACTACGAAGGCGCCACAGAACACCCAACCTCTTAGAAGCTTGTTTAGAGAGAGAAATAATGTGATCTTTCCAAGAAAGATCACGAGAAAAAGAAACACCGAGAATATTGAGAACAGATGAAGGTTTGAGTTGAGTGTTTTCGAAGAAGATGTCATAGTTATGTGGAAGATTGTGTCGAGTAGAAAGGTGGAGGAATTGAGTTTTTGAGGCATTGAAAACGACCATGTTTTCTCTGCCCCAATTTGAAATGAGAGATAGATCAGAGGTCAGTTGCTCCAAGGCAATCCTTCTTGCGTCTAATAACTGCTGTTGGGAGGGGCGTCTTTCAAATTGAAAGGAATAATGAAGGGTGGAATCATCGGCATAGGAGTGTATAGGAGACGAAGTAATAGAGAGAAGATCATTGATGAAAATTAGAAAAAGAGTTGGAGAAAGGACAGATCCTTGAGGAACACCACTATTTATAGATTTATAGGAGGAACGGTGGCCGTCTACAACAGCTGCTATAGAACGACCAGAAAGGAAATTAGATAGGAGGTCACAGAGAGAAGGATAGATTCCGAAAGAGGGAAGTTTGGAAATCAAAGCTTTGTGCCAGACTCTATCGAAAGCTTTCGATATGTCTAGCGCCACAGCGAAAAGATTCACCGAAACCCCGAAGAGCGGAGGACCAAGAGTCAGAAAGTAGGGAAAGAAGATCACCAGTAGAACGTCCTTTACGAAAGCCATACTGGCGATCAGAGATAAGATTGGAAGAATTGAGATGTTTCCAAATCTTCCTGTTAAGGATAGATTCGAAAACTTTAGAAAGAACGGAGGTTAAAGAAATTGGACGATAGTTAGAGGGTTGAGAAGGGTCCCCCTTCTTCGGTACAGGTTGAATGAGAGCACGTTTCCAACAAGAAGGGAAGATCGAAGTAGAAAGGCAAAGACGAAATAGTTTACCAAGGCAGGGTGCAAGCTCAGAAGCACAAGTTTTGAGAACCGCAGGAGGAATACCATCAGGACCATACGCCTTCTTAGTGTTAAGCTCAGAGAGAGCAGAAATGACATCTTTAGAAGAAATTACAATGTTAGGCATAAATGAGTTGGAGGTGGGTTGTAGGAGGAGGAATAGCTCCGGAATCGTCCAAGGTAGAGTTAGAGGCAAAAGTTTGGGCGAAGAGTTCAGCTTTAGTAGAAGGTAAAATGGCAGTTGTGCCATCAGAAGAGACTAGAGGAGGGAAAGAGGAAGAAGCAAAGTTAGAGTTGACATTTTTTGCGAAATGCCAGAAAGGACGAGATGAAGAAGAACCAAAAAGATTATTGCATTTGCGGCGGAGAAAAGAGTTTTTGGTATCTCGAAGAATAGATTTTGCACGATTTCGGGATGAAATATAAGTAGCATGAGTTTCAGGAGTTTGAAGACGACGGTAATCTCTGAAGGCAGTATCCCTGCGGCAGATAGCGCGAGAACAAGCAGAGTTAAACCAAGGTTTGTTAGGTTTAGTAGAAGGGAAAGAATATGGAATGTATGCTTCCACGCCAGAGAGAATCACCTCGGTTATACGCTCGGTACATTCCGAGGGACCCCTCCCACGAAAGCAATAATCATTCCATGGGAAATCAGAGAAGTACAACCGCAAGTCTGACCAGTTAGCAGCACCGAAGTGCCACAGACGTCTCCTCGCCGAAGGCGGGGGCCGTTCTTGCGGAAGACTTGAAGAGACAGAACAAGATACGGAGATAAGAAGGTGATCGGATGAACCCAGAGGAGGAAAGAGTTTAACAGTATAAGGAGAAGGATTAGAGGTTAAGAAAAGATCAAGTATGTTGGGTTCATCACCAAGACGGTCAGGGATACGGGTAGGGAGTTGCACCAACTGCTCAAGGTTGTTCTGAATAGAAAAGTTGAAGGCGAGTTCACCGGCTGGAGATTGAGAACTAGAGGAAAGCCATTGGCGGTGGTGAACATTGAAATCACCTAAAATGATGATTTCAGAGAAAGGAGAAGAGGATAGAATGTGCTCTATTTTGGAGTTTAAATAGTCGAAGAATTTTTATAGTCAGTAGAATTAGGAGATAAATAGACAGAACAAATAAATTTAGTAGTAGAATTGCAAGAGAGCTTAAGCCATAAGGTAGAAAATTCATGAGACTCCAAATCAGAGACACGAGAGGAAATAACATCGTTGCGCACATATGCGCAACAACCGCCTTTGGCTGAAAATTGAGGATAGAGACAGTAGGAGGTAACAGAATAAGGTTTGCTGTCAGCACACTCAAGCACCTGAGTTTCGGTTAGAAATAAGAGATGAGGTTTAGAAGAAGAGAGATGGTGTTCGACAAAGGGGAAATTAGAAAAAAGACCGCGAATGTTGCAGAAATTAATGAAAAAAGAAGACCGTGCATCGGGGCAAGCCGGACGCCGGGTCATGGTGGCACCATCCCCATCATCGGAGGCCGCCAACTCCCAAGTGATGATGGGGTGAGGGGTGGAGGTTGAGGGGCATTCTTTGGATGCCGCCCCTCTAAGCATCTCCGAGGCAGCTGTTGGTTTCGCCATTTTATTTTGTTTTGTTTTAGGTAATGTAAGAGTAAGTGCATGTAAAATGTGGGAACATGTGAAGAATTGGGGTGGAGAGGTAGTTGGAGCATAGACACTCCAGTGTGAGGCGGGGGTACGCTAGAGAACCCCCTGAGAAGGTGAAACGCGAAAAGGAACGAATATATATATATATATATATATATATATATATATATATATATATATATATATATATATATATATATATATATATATATATATATATATATATATATATTTTTTTTCTCCTCTGGTGGGCAAAGGCCAGAGGCCTACCAATGTTCCACCAGAGTTGGATGGAAAGTCGGAAACATTGTCAAATTAAAGGCCGACATGACCTGATACACGGCGTTTAAAGGTGCCTAAGTCATAGGAAGTTGGGAAAATAGATGAAGCAAGTGTGTTCCAGACTTTACCAGTAGAGTAAATGTAAGATTGAGCATAGCGGTTAAGTCTGGGGTCAGAGAGTTGGACAGAGAAAGGATGAGACTGTGTAGAAAGACGAGTCGCACGAACCCTTCTTAATGGAAGAGGTATGCGACGAGAGAGTTCAGAAGAGCAGTGTCCATTGTAATAGCGATAATATAGAGAGAGTGACGCAACATTTCGACGGGCAGAAAGAGATTGGAGTGAATTAGTGAGAGCAGGAGAGTTGATAAGGCGAAAAGCTCTAGACTCCACCTTTTCCAGGAGAACTGTATGAGTGGAACCACCCCAGATGTGTGACGCATACTCCATACAAGGGCGAACAACACCCCTATACAGAGCAAGCAACTGGGGTGGTGTGAAGAAATATTGAAGGCGCCTCAGAACACCCAACCTCTTAGAAGCTTGTTTAGAAAGAGAGGTAATGTGATCTTTCCAAGAAAGATCACGAGAAAAAGAAACACCGAGAATATTAAGGAGAGATGAAGGTTTGAGTTGAGCGTTTTCAAAGAAGATATCGTAGTTGTGTGGAAGATTGTGTTGAGTAGAGAGATGAAGGAATTGAGTTTTTGAGGCATTGAAAACGACTATGTTCTCTCTGCCCCAATTTGAAATGAGAGATAGATCAGAGGTTAGTTGCTCCAAGGCCACCCTCCTTGCCTCTATTAACTGTTGCTGGGAGGGGCGTCTTTCAAAATGAAAAGAGTAATGAAGGGTGGTGTCATCAGCATAAGAGTGGATAAGAGATGAAGTAATAGAGAGAAGGTCATTAATGAAAAGCAGAAAAAGTGTTGGGGATAGGATAGATCCTTGAGGAACGCCACTATTAATAGATTTATAGGATGAACGGTGGCCGTCTACAACAGCTGCTATAGAACGACCGGAAAGGAAATCAGAGAGAAGGTCACAGACAGAAGGATAGATTCCGAAAGAGGGAAGTTTGGAAATCAAAGCTTTGTGCCAGACTCTATCGAAAGCTTTCGATATGTCCAGCGCCACAGCAAAAGATTCACCGAAATACCGAAGAGCGGAGGACCAAGAGTCAGAGAGAAGGGAAAGAAGATCACCAGTAGAGCGTTTCTTTCGAAAGCCATACTGGCGATCTGACATAAGATTAGAAGAATTGAGATGTTTCCACATCTTCCTTTTAAGGATAGATTCGAAAACTTTAGAAAGAACGGAGGTTAAAGAAATAGGACGATAGTTAGAGGGCTGAGAGGGGTCCCCCTTCTTCGGCACAGGCTGAATGAGCGCACGTTTCCAGCAAGAAGGGAAGGTTGAAGTAGAAAGACATAGACGAAATAGTTTACCAAGGCATATATATATATATATATATATATATATATATATATATATATTATATATATATATATATATATATATATATATATATATATATATATATATATATATATATATATGGGTGTGAGACATGGGTGATGAATGCTCAGATTAGGAAAAGATTAGAAGTTTTTGAGATGAAAGGATTGAGGGCTATATGTGGGTGAAGGAGGGTAGATAGAATCAGAAACGAAAGAATAAGAGTGATGTGTGGATGGAAGAGGGGAATAGTGCGTAGAGCGGAAGATGGTGTATTAAGATGGTTTGGGCATACGTGTAGAATGGATGAGAATAGGATGGTGGTTAGAGTGATGAGTTCCGAGATAGAGGGAGGAAGGGGGAGAGGAAGGTCGAGGTGGAAGTGGATGGATGGGGTGAGGGAGATATTGGTGGGGAGAGGTTTAAATGTGGACGAAGGTAGGAGAGTCGCGGAGGACAGAGTGAGATGGAGGGCAGTGGTGAAGGAAGAGGGGAGATAAAGTGTGGATGTGTGTGTGTGTGAGCGAACTGTGACGGGCACCACCCAACGAGATTGGGAAAGGTGAAAGGTAATATAAAATAATATATATATATATATATAATATATATTATATATATATATATATATATATATAATATATATATATATATATATATATATATATATATATATATATATATATATATATATATATATATATATATAATCCGGTCGGCAAAGGCCGGAGCCTTCCAAATTCTACCGCAGTTGGAAAAATCTTATTCTAATCGAAGGAGGCGAACATGTCTAGATACATGGAGTTTGAAAGTATGCAAGTCAAAGGAAGTTGGGAAAACAGATAAAGGAAGTATGTTCCAGACTTTACGAGTAGAGTATATGTAAGATTGAGCAAAGCGGTTGAGTCAGAGAGTTGGATAGAGAAAGGATGAGACTGTGTAGAAGCTAAAGCTAAAAGATTAATAAACTTTTCCCTACTTTCAAACACTCTTGACCCCCTATCTCTGCGACGTGACGTTGGCGCACAATCTCTTTTCTATAGGTACTACAATGGCAGGTGCTCGAGGGAATTGGTCTCTCGCATTCCTCCACCGTTGCGTCGTTCTCGTTGCACAAGGGGTGCCCTGCTTTCCCATCAGTTTTGTGTGGAAGTAGGAAACCCCAGGCTGGCCAGTTGTGGTGCCTCCTTCTATGCAGCCACCTCTGTTCTGTGGAACTCTTTACCATCATCTATCTTTCCTCCTACATTTAATCTTCCACTCTTCAAGGCTCCCGTCTGTGCCCACCTGAGGAATGTTCGTTAGGTGTGTTTGAGTCGGTTTCTTCTTCTGTGTGTTCCCCCTCCATTAAAAAAAAAAAAAAAAAAAAAAAGAAAGGCGTGTCTCACGAGCTCTTCTCAGTGAAGGAGGTATGTGACAAGAGAGTTCAGAAGAGCAAGAGAATTGATGAGATGAAAAGCCCTAGACTCCACCTTCTGAAAGAGAGCTTTATAAATGGAACCATACCTGATGTGCGAAGAATACTCTGTACAGGGGCGAACAACATCCCTATAGAGAAAAAGCACCTGGGTGGCGTGAATTGATTCTGAAAAAGCCTCAGAACACCCAACCTCTTAAAAGCTTGTTAAGAAAGAGAAGTAATGTGATCTTTCCAAGAAAGATCCCGAGAAAAGGATACACCAAGAATATTAAGAACAGAGAAAGGTTTGAGTTGAGTGTTTTCGAAGAAGAAATCGTGGTTGTGTGGAAGATTGCGTCGAGTGGATAGATGGTGGAACGGAGTTTTTTTGAGGCATTGAAAACAACCTGTTTTCTCTTCCCAAATTTGAAATACGTGAAAGATCAGAGGTTAGTTGCTCCAAGGCTACTCTTCTTGAGTCTTTCAACTGTTATTGAGTGGGACGTTTCTCAAACTGGAAGGTGTAATGAATGGTGTAGTCATCAGCATAGGAGTGGATAGGAGATGAGGTAATAGAGGGAAGGTCATTAATGAAAAACAGAAAAAAGTGTTGGTGATAGAACAGAACCCTGAGGAACACCACTATTAATAGATTTAAAGGAAGAACGGTGGCTGTCTACAACTGCTGTTATAGAACGACCGGAAAGGAAATTAGAGAGAAGATCACAGAGAGAAGGATAGGTACCAAAAGAGGGAAGTTTAGAAATCAAAGTTTTGTGCCAGACTCTATCGAAAGCTTCAGATATGTCCAGGGCGACAACAAAAGATTCACCGAAATGCACAAGAGTGGAGGATCAAGAGTCAGAAAGAAGGGAAAGAAGATCACTAGTAGAACGTTTCTTACGAAAGCTATACTGGCGATCAGAGATAAGATTAGAAAAATTGAGATGTTTCCAAATCTTCCTGTTAAGGATAGATTCGGAAACTTTAGAGAGAACGGAGAACAAAGAAATGGGACGGTAGTTGGACGGTTGAGAGGGGCCTCCCTTCTTCGACACAAGCTGAATGAGCGCACGTTTCCAGTATGAAGGGAAGGTTGAAGTAAAGAGACAGACTAAATATAGTTTACCAAAGCAAGGTGCAAGCTCGGAAGCACAAGTTTTAAGAACCACAGGAGGAATATCATCGGGATCACACGCCTTCTTAGTATTAAGCTCAGAGAGAGCAGAAATGATATCTTTAGAAGAAATTATAATTGTAGGCATAAGGGAGTTGGAGGGGATTGAAGGAGGAGGTATAGCTGCGGGATCGTCTATGGTTGAATTAGAGGGAAAAGTTTGAGCGAAGAGTTCAGCTTTAGAAGAAGGTAAAACAGCAGTTGTGCCGTCGGAAGAAATTAAAGGAGGGAAAGAGGAAGAAGCAAAGTTAGAGTTGACATTTTTTGCAAAATGCCAGAAAGATCGTGAAGAAGAGGAACCATAAAATTATTGCATTTTCTACTGAGAAAAATGTTTTTAGTGTACGGAGGATAGATTTTGCACGATTCGCGGTATGAAATATAAGTTTCGCGAGTATTTTGAGTTTGAAGAAAGGCAACATCCCTGCGGCAGATAGCGCGAGAACAAGCAGAGTTAAACCAAGGTAATTAGGTTTAGTAGAAGTGAAATGAAAATTGACGCCTATAGGCCAGAGAGAATCACCCCGGTAATTCGTTACAACACTTCGACTGAACACACACACGGAAGCAATAATCATTCCACGGGAAATCATAGAAGTACGACAGCAAGTCCGACCAGATTGCGGCACCGAAATGCCACAAACGTTTACTTTCAACAGAAGAGGGTCTTTCCTGCGGAAGACTTGAAGAGATAGAAGAGGATACAGAGATAAGAAGGTGATCGGAGGAACCCAGAGGAGGAAAGAGTTTAACAGTATAAGGAGAAGGATTAGAAGTTAGAAAATGATCAAGAGTGTTGGGTTCATCTCCAAGACGATCAGGGACACGAGTAGGGAGCTGCACCAACTGATCATGGTAATTTTATACAGCGAATTGGAAGGCACGTTTACCAGCTGTATCATGATAACTAGAAGAAAGCCATTGGAGATGGTGAACATTGAAATCACCTAATATGATGATTACAGAGAAAGGAGAAGAAGAAAGAATGTGCTCTATTTTGGAGTTTAAATCGTCAAAGAATTTAGGATAGACAGTAGAATTAGGAGATAAATAAACAGAACAAATGAATTTAGTCGTAAAATGGTAAGAGAGCCTAAGTCATAAGGTGGAAAATTAGAGACACGAGAACAAACGACATCGTTGCGCACATATGAACAACAACAACGATGTTGGTTCTACTGAAAGGGTGAAAACTCTACCTGTGAGTTTGGATAAGACTCATGGACCGGCATTGAGACTAACGAACAGAAAAACATGATCTTTTTAGAGGGCTCTGGGAGAACTTTTAAGAGCAGATGAGAAAAAATGCTGGTTCCACTGACAGGGTGAAAAACCTTCCTGGAAGAGTATATATATATATATATATATATATATATATATATATATATATATATATATATATATATATATATATATATATATATATATATATATATATATATATATATATATATAGGTGAGATTGCTTCTTTCGTAGTGAACCTTAAACTAATTATAGAGGTTAAAGCAAATTCTGTGTGAAACTTCAGGTCTTCATTTTTGTCTAAAACTACAGAAACACTGTGGAGCAACGGGGTAGTTGAGAGAGAAGTTAATGGTAAGAAAATGGACTAAAAAGTAAGGAATAAAAAGAAGTTGAGAGAGAAGTTAATGGTAAGAAAATGGACTAAAAAGTATGGAATAAAAAGAAGTTGAGAGAGAAGTTAATGGTAAGAAAATGGACTAAAAAGTATGAAATAAAAAGAACGTGAAGAAGATAAACTTATCTTTGAAAGGAAAAATGCAGATTCAAAAAGCGCAATGGAAAATCCGAAAAGAGAGAGAGAGAGATTTTATAATAAACTGGAAACTCTGAAAACACAGGTCTACAAAATTACAAAATTAGGACAAATATCAACTAGTGATTTTACGTAAGTGAATCCAGGCTAAAGGGAAGATGTTGACAAGAATTGTTATTAAAACATATTAGCATTGTCTTGAGAAGCTATTGAATGAAAAAAATCTTTGAAAAATATTCTAAGACGGAAGAATTATCCAATCTAAACTGCTGAGATAAGAAGAAGCTATGTTGATCTTTAAATGACCAAGAAACAGAAAAGCTCCAAAGTCAAATGGAATATTATTTGAATCATTGAAAAGTTTAAGTGTAATAGTAATAGATGTGCCACTGAAAACTTTTGATGTAAATTCAGTCAGGAAAAATGGGGGAGGTGTTGGAGAGATTATGTTGTCCCTACTGAAAAAAAATACAAATCAAGACTAGAGCAATTTAGAGGAATTAATTATATTAATGCCACAAACACTGAAATCTGAGATTGTATAGTTGAAAAAAAAAAACAATAGTAGAAGATAATTTGAATTTGTTCCAGAAAAAGGGATAATTAAATTGGGTGTTGGAAAATTATAGAAAACATGAAATTTGATGTGGTTGCCATTTATTTTGAAAAGGGTCAAGAAGGAGAACCGTACAAAAAAAAAAAATATCAGGAGAAAAGAGGTATTATACGGGGTGGGCCATGAGTGACCATACATAGGATTTGTAACATGATTTTATATTCTATTTTCGGATAACTTTAAGATGCGTTTGACAAAAGAGTAAATAAATAAATAAATTGCCCAATAAAAAACAAAACAAAAGAATTACAATAAGAAAATTTTAATGCAAGGCTAGCTAGTAACTACTGCCTATAGTACAGATTGTACAGTATTACAGTCTGTACTGTGTAAAAGTCTGTCAACTTGACAATTCATATGATTTTAATGTTGGTAAATATGCATGGTTGGTATCTTTCCTGGTATTTAGTTGTTATTCAAAATATAAATTGAAAATGAAATGTATATTGAAGAAAAATAAAAATTGGTCGGAAAATCAAATTCACTAAATTAAAATGAACTTAAGGTAGCAAAAATAAATTTCGAACACCATAAAGCTTGGCTTTCGTATACAAACTTTGACAATATTGCGTAAGATATTGGGCGGAGGAAGATAATCAGAAAATAAACCGAAAAAAATATAATATATATAATATATTATATATATATATATATATATATACAATATATATATATATATATATATTATATATATATATATATATATATATATATATATATAATTCAGCTGTATTTCTGCTGATTTTTAGGGTTGTAAAGAAGACTCTCTTCTATTTAATATTTATTATTCAAACTCCATTCTATAAACCTAAAATTATAATCCAATTAATTAAATGAAAAAAATGGTAAAAAGCAAAATTAATATTAATCTAAATGGAAAAAACATTATCGTAGTAAATAAAAAAAAAAAAAAAAAGAACGCATGCCAGTGTTAAACTAATTATAATAAATGAGATTGGCAATAGTAACATTTAACAAATTCCCATCCAAAGAAATATTACTAAAATAAAATTGATCAAAATTAGTTACTGAAATGCTCTTCTTAAAATTAAAATAATAATTATAATTTTCCAAATTTTCTTTAGGAATTTTGATTACCAAAAAATTATAAGTCAATAAATGAATATGGTAAGGCTAAAGTCAATTTAGTACCAAAATAAAAATAATCATAAAATGATAAAATAATAAAAATAAAAAT
>SEYY01024665.1:65000-80000 GCA_009176605.1 Armadillidium nasatum | reverse complement strand
ACATTTTCACCTCAGTGGATTCGTCAATAAGCAGAATTGCCGCATTTGGGCGAATGCTAATCCAAGAGTGATTGTCGAAAAACCAATGCACCCACAAAGAGTGACTGTTTGGTGTGGTTTATGGGCTGGCGGCATCATCGGGCCGTATTTTTTCCAAAATGAGGCCGGTCAGGCAGTTACTGTGAATGGTGTTCGCTATCGTGAGATGATAACGAACTTTTTATGGCACGAATTGGAAGGTATGGATGTGGACGATATGTGGTTTCAACAGGACGGTGCCACTTGCCACACAGCTAACGAAACAATGGCTATTTTGCGCGACAAATTCAATGGCCGTGTTATCTCACGTGGTGGCGATGTCAATTGGCCGCCAAGATCATGTGATTTGACACCGTTGGACTTCTTTCTTTGGGGTTATTTGAAAGAAAAGGTGTACGTCGATAAGCCAGCAACAATTCAAGAGCTAAAGGATGAGATAATTCGGCACATTAACGGCATAGAACCCCAATTATGCCTCAGCGTCATCGAAAATTTGGACCATCGGATGGAGGTGTGCCGCCGAGGTCGCGGCGGCCATTTGGCCGATATTTTGTTCCATACATAATTGAACCATACCATATTATCATAATAAAAAGAAATGACAATAAATTCCTAAGTAATTTGTGTTTTATTCAAAATCAACATCGGCCCTTAAAATTTAACCACCCTTTATATACTGAGATTTCTTCCTTTTCTGTATATTCTACAATTAAAAATGGTTGAACTAAGTCTGAAATAAATATTGTAGACTTTAGTTTTTTGCCTAGACTCATAAAATAAAACTTGATTTAATAATCTAATTTTAAAATATATTTTTAAATTGTAGAACCTAAATATTATATATATAATTTGGGATTCCTTTCTTTTAACTCATATATTCCAATAAGAATATAAAAGTGCAAATTTTTCTGGTTTTATCAGCTAAGCTAGATTAAAATTGTACTAACCCTTTTGTATATGAGTATTCAAGATCCAAAATTTTTGCTGTTGTTTTTCTTCTTAATCTTGGTTCGGGCTCAACAGGATTTAGAATTTGTCATTTAGTTTGGAGTTTAGACTTTCATATGGGGCTTCAAACTCGCAAAACAAAACTGTAAAAATATTAGAAAAAACATGAACTACTTTTTAATTTTTCAGTAGCCACTGACATAGATATAATATATGGTCTGAGCTAGAAAGAAACTCCAAAAAATTTTTGTGTAGAAAAAAAAAACGCCTTATTTTTTTTCCTTGTTAAAGCATTTAGTTTTTGGAAGGGGTTGGAAACATATTCCAAATATTTTTTGAATTAATGCCAAAATAGCCAAAAAATTTGTGGTTAAATTATTTATTTACTTTTAAATTAGATTTATAAATCAAATTTTATTTAAAAAAAAAAGTAATATAACAGTGTAATTACAATGGCCCGAAAAAATAAATAAATAAATAAAAAATAGGATAAAGTAAAAAATACAAAATGATAAATAAAAAATATAAATTTTATATAAATATAATTTTAATAAAAAAAAAAGAGAAAAAAAATAGTTTTAGCTTTCTTTATTTTTACAAATGAGAAATCGCCCCACTCAGGCTCTTTGCTGGACCAAGTTTTTTATTTTTTTTTTATCTCCACTTGTGATTTTTCGGTAGAGCTTATGGTTTTTTCTTCGGTTTCTCAGTGGTCTTTGTGGTTTTAACTTCAAGAGCTATTACTAGCTTTATCTAGCCTTTTTATAGCTTTTTCTATCAACGGAACTTGTCACTCTTGCTTATGCCACGCCCAATCAGGAACAGGGGAGTGCAACTGACAGCTGGCACTCAGGGTAAGGTCTTAATGCAGTGACAATTGGCAACATTAAAATGTTGCAATGCACTCTCGGTGCTGTCGGTGATGAAGTTATACACGTGTGCGCAAGCGTAATCGCACACTTACACACACATGTGCACACACCTGACCCTATGACGTCACGGGAATGGATCATCTTGACACTATAAAGTCGTCCGTCCGCCATCTTGATTTTTTGACCACGTGGCTTTTTCGTTATCTTGATCATGTAATTTCCTCCCTTTTTATTTACATTGTTTTTGGAATTTTTTTTCTTCTTCATCTCTTGTGCACTCTTTGTGACTTTGAATAATTTATTACTTTATCGATTATATAATCATGCCTACGTCATCGATTATATTATACAAATTATTACATAATATTTTTAATAAATTTATATAGTTAATGGCATCAAATAAGTTTCTTTATCGTATTATTATTATAGCATCATCAACATCATATGACTTCGAAAGAGAGAGAGAGTAGGATGGATCACTTGGTGTCGTATCCGAGGCTACTTCTACTCGGGATCTGAAGCGGCGTGGTGGCAGCTGGGGTTCGGAATGACGCGGCGAGTTTGACAGCACATATACACAACACATTACTTCCATATGTAGTTTTATGACGTAACGTTCTTATCTCGGAGTGCCTTTGATAATGTTTTCGAACAATTACCTGATTTTATTATCCAAGTGACGTCTTGAATAAACAACTCTGCATTTATATTTTCCTTCTTTCTCAATTTTTTGTTCTCATGTAATTTTTTTTCTCAATAAAGTTTTTCTCAAGTACTGTTTTATTTTTATTTTTTTCCTCAAGTATTTTTTTCAGAACTTTATATTTATATATTTCAAAAAAAATTCTTAATTTTATATGAATATTTAATTCAGGGATGAAGCAAAACACATGTAAGCGTGCTGGTATACAATCGTACAAGGGTACCTGCACATATCCGTGTATTTTTCTAAACACTCTAACAGGGTAAACATGAAAAAACAAGAATTCATAAACCAAAGTAGGGAAAATAAATATTTTTATTTTATTTCATTTATTACATATTCACTAATAACATAATCATTCACATATAAATTTTTAATATTAAATATATTTATAATCTTATTAAAAGATACATTATTTAAAAAATCATTTCATAATATAAATACAATATATTCCACACAAGTTAGAGTTAGGTGGTTGTACAGGAAAACGCAGTCTTTACATAATGAATATTATTATATTTAGAAAAGCAAATTACATAATGATGACAACATAAATTCCAAATTTAGTGAATCAAAAAAATAAACATCATTATTTTTATTTTACAAAAGGATATCCAGTCTCCATCGCTAACAGTTTGAGGCGAAGTATTAAAGATGTCCCGAATCTATTTCCAGTTTCACTGAGACGAGTTCATTGCAGGAGAACACGCCTAAAAATCTTTTCTCATTTTTACATACGTCTAAAATTTCTTCATTCATCTTTAATAATTCAAGACTATTTCTTACACGGTAATCTCATTGAGTCGAAGATGTTCCACAGACACCAAGACTGAGATAGAGGAAGTTAATGCTTTATCAAAAGTTAAACCTAGTTCCAATGTTCCTTTTCTTACGATGATGAATTTATAAACATTACACGCTAAAATATCGGGTGTAAGATCATAAGCACATAAGTTACTATTTTCAACATACGAATCCAGATGAATTCCTGTCCCATTATCACCATAAGTAACAGTATTCGAAATTAAATCATAAAAAGGCCCGTGAACATAATGAATGCTCTCCATTGTATAACATTTTGGAACTTCATCATATGGTTGGCCGTTAATGTGCAAGCTGATCGCTCAAAGTGAAAAATGTGTAAACTCGAATGAAGATTTTTTATAATTTCCCGAATACGCATCATGCTCTATAATTCTAATTCTTACTTTCTGTGGTAGACTACCATTAACTATGTTCGATATACTGATATTTGATAATTAATCCATGAGTGAAACTAAAAATTATTTTTAAGGCGTATTTTGCTGTGGTCTCATGAAGAGATTTCTCAATCTCTAAATGTTTCTGTGGAGCTTATTTCATTTTTCTTACATGTAAATAAGCATCTAATAACTGGAATACAGGCTTCGGTGCCTCAGCTATGGCATTAGCAGCACTCAATACACAAAGTGCAAATGGAGCTTTGGCTCTTACGAACCATACACGTGTATCTACAGAAGATAGTATAAGTCTTTCTTGGGAAAATATGTCGCCATTTATTCTGCCATTGTACTCATGTATTAATATACATAATCACATGTAGGGTTTTAGCATACCTACTATAATGTTTCTCAATATCTTTGAAACTGTAAAATCTATATGATTTGAAGATGAGATTGTTTAGAGTCGCCTGAATATTTTAATAAGTTTCTATATAATTCTTGTAAGCATAACTTTCAGCTAATGCTAAAGATGTTTCATTTAAAAAATACTTCAATCTGACTAAAGCATGTGCATAGAATTTTTTTTCAGGATACACAAGATTATCGTCAGGACCAGGAAGCTCTGAACCTCCTAAAATATAAAAATACATTCAAAGAGTCAAGGTACTGCTCTGAAGTCCCAAGAATGTTAAACTCCAGAGAAACATCAGTGTTCGTGATACGGTGTAGAAGATTAATACTGATAAAATTATTTTCACCTACGCTGGTATGTGTAGGATTTAAGGAAAAGAGATCTAACTCTATTTTGCAACAGTCAGGACAAGAGGGATGGAAGAAGTGAATCTTGCTTCTACGAGTGCTGGACGAATAATGAATCACAACGTTAATGTTATCGATCTTATAAGTGTAAATTCGCAATGGATACTTACCTAAAAGCCAAATGCATCAATTATTTCTTTTCTCTTTTTCTTTAGACCCCGTTTTCCATTCTTCTTTTTCTTCGTTCCTACTATCTTCTTACCACCAACTCCTCTTCCAGTCATATAAAAGCGTATTTTTCGTTTAACATTATCGAGTATTTCATCGAAAACATCTGCTATACGACGTTTTAAGGCCTCACGGGGATTAACACCTCCCATGACATCGCGTAATGTGGTTACTCCTGTCTTTCCTACCTTTTAGAGGGGTATTTTCCTCCTGATTTAAATATAGGCAACGGTCCTCTCATTAATTTGGCAAAAAACCTTCCAAGTCCATACCCTCTTCTCATTCTAGTTCCCCTAAAACTCTTTCTCTTTCCTTTATTATTATTATTATTATTATTATTATTATTATTATTATTATTATTATTATTATTATTATTATTATTATTATTATTTTCCGAGCTTCTTTCTTGAATGTATTTTACATATTGTTGTACCCGTTAGTGAATATAAATACGAACTGAGTTCAGATAAGATTTACTCAACGGTAAATAATGTACACCTGGAAATGTTAGCACTATCTGTTCACGGGGAGTATGAACTATTCTTAGGATAGGAGCTTTTGTATTTTCAACATATTGATGTTTGACAATATCGGATATATATATATATATATATATATATATATATATATATATATATATATATATATATATATATATATATATATATATATATATATATATATATATATATATATATATATATATATATATATATATATATATATGCTATCCTAGGACTCTCTAAGAACTCTGAAGAATTACATTCAAATTGAATAGAATTTGTAACTTCTAATTTTACAACATCTTGCTCTAAGTTTTCTTCAATAGTAGGCATATGTCTAAATAAAGTAGATACAGAGGAGTTAGTTGTTGAATTCATGTTGAGTTGATTTGGGGAGGTAAATGCACTTACGGAACCAGTCTGAGTGTTGGAAAATAAATGATCTTCTATCTTTCAAGTTCGAATGAAGTACAAATTTTAAAGCTATGGGTTCATAATTTTCGTTAGGTATTTATTGGTTTGAAAATAAATCTCCACATGATCGATTTAGTAAAAATCTACTATTTAAATATATATCTAAACAGGTCAGAGAGTGACTTGTATATATTACTCTATACATAAAACTTTTCCCAATAAAAGTTAATATCTACGTTTTTCAGCACTTAATCTCTTCATATTGGAAATTTTCAAAATATTTTTAACGAAATTAACACTTCTAAAAATCAACGAAAGCTACACGATATGAAGTTACAATTTCAATATCAGCCTCTAACTCAAAAGTAAAGTTAGAAACTTTGTTATTAGGGTGTAAGTCTATAGATGTCGAAGATGGGAAAGTTAGGTAAAAATGGTTTTCGCACTCCATGACTTTGATGTAGAATGATTTATATTTCCGTAACTCTAATGCTTTTATATAACTATCAAACTTGTTAGGATATCCTTCCCATTTTATGAGATGCATTTTGTTTTTTTCATTTATCCTTTGATCCTAATATCTTTTCTATTTTATAAATCTGTTTAGGATCAGAACTTATTTTCTGTACCTCATTCTTATAAAACCCTCCTCTCACTGTTTCCTCTTCTAAATCCTTAAGATAATATAATTTTAAGCCATCCCGAGAATATTCTTTTATCTTATCTGCACCTCTTGAGACTTATAACGTATCTTATTGTTGAAATAGAAGATTAAACAGGAATTAAAGTAGGAGATTACGTACATGCATCAAGATCTAAGAATAAATTTAAAGAAGGTTATTCAGCAATTGGTATCTTAATGCATGTACGCAATCTGGGCGAAGAACCTATTTTGGAATAGTTGATGATGAAGAGAGCGCCATACATCATGATATATAATAATAATATTTAATAATAATTTCATACTATTAATACTACTACAACTACTACTATTAATAGTTATAAAAACCACATCAACAATACTAATAACATCAATAATAATAATTATAAAAATAATAATAATAATAATAATAATAATAATAATAATAATAAAAATAATAATAATAATAATTTTATCATTATTATTATTTTTATTATTATTATTATTATTATTATTATTATTATTATTATTATTATTATCATTAATATTATTCTTATTCTTATTATTATTATTATTATTATTATTATTATTATTATTATTATTATTATCATTATTATTATTATTATTATTACTATTATTATAAACAAAACAGGAATTTAAGTGGAAAAAAAGAAAAAGACGAGAACAGAGCAGTTACAGCCCAAAAAATGTTGAACATAAAAATGCCTTCTTTATAATATGCAAATGTGCGGACAATTAAATTGTCAAAACATAATACTCTATTTATCTGCAAATTAGTTCGTATCTGTGCAATTATTTTATGTTTATTAAAATACTCCTTCCTGCTTCTAGCGCATTGACACACACACATACACACACACACACACACACACACACACACACACACACATATATATATATATATATATATATATATATATATATATATATATATATATATATATATATATATATATATATATATATATATATATATATATATATATATATATATATATATATATGAGTATGTGTATGTGTGTGTGTATGTGTGTGTGTGTGTGTGTGTGTGTGTGTGTGTGTGTGTGTGTGTGTGTGTGCGCATTAATGCATGTAATCTATATGAAAATTACAGCATGTGAACACATGATGCTCACAATAAATTTGAAGTGAGAGCGCGTATATATAATTATACAATTACTCAATTATATATTGGATTGCCTATTACTGAACATAAATTCTTTACTTATTCTAATTACTTTGCTCAATAAAACCTTGTTATAAAGATAATTAAATCTAATATATATATATATATATATATATATATATATATATATATATATATATATATATATATATATATATATATATATATATATATATATATATATATATATATATATATATATATATATATATATATATATATATATATATATATTTGAAAAGTTCACATCTCACGGGCATTGCCCTATTCTAGGAGAGGAACTTTTCTAGGGAGTATATACCTAGGATCCCAAGTGGGATCGAACCGGCGCCCTGAAGCACGTGAGTCAATCACTCTACCGTTTGAGCCACGGTAGACGGCTATATATATATATATATATATATATATATATATATATATATATATATATATATATATATATATATATATATATATATATATATATATATATATATATATATATATATATATATATATATATATATATATATATATATATATATATATATATATATATATATATATATATATATATATATATATATATATATATATATATATATATATATATATATATATATATATATATATATATATATATATATTATATATATAATATATATATATATATATATATATATATATATATATATATATATATATATATATATATATATATATATATATATATATATATATATATATATATATATATATATATATATATATATATATATATATATATATATATATATATATATATATATATATATATATATATATATATATATATATATATATATATATATAATGGATAGAGTCAAATTTTAGGAGAATACTGTAACATTAATTAAGCATTGATGTCAACATAGAATTCTTCCATGAATTCTTAAAGTAGTGTCTTCTGAAGAAAGAAATTTAAACCACTGTATATTTGTACTGTGTTTAACTTTACTTGGGTTTCTTTTTAAATTAAACATCCTTCTGGACATTTATTTTTTACTTATTTATTTTATCATCCTTAAAATAGTTAAAAGGAAAAGTGAAATTGAATTTCAAGCGAACATTTGCAATCTTTTGATCCTGTGAATGAATATTATCAAATAAGGTAAACAATTGCAATTTTTCTAACATTTCTCGTAATGAAAATGCTCTTTTAATATTTTTAAGTTTATGCGATAAGAGTTATCTTATAAGCCATTACTTTTGAAAGCATTAGGAGAAGTGCAAACTAAGCCCTGGTTCAAATTCTTCGCAAAAGCTTTTGAATAACTCAGAAACAAAATGAGTTTCGTCAATTTATACAACTCCTATTACTCAATAGAAGGAACTCTTTAGTTATGACTCCCAAAATAATTCTATGACTTTTTAAAAAAGATTAGGAACAAACAGATAGGTTGAAATAACTAGTAATCATGATTAATTAATGTAAAAGCATACGGTATTTATACATAGAGCATAGTCAGGCTGTATGTTAGCAATTAAGATCAGTTTTGCTGTATGGAAAAGGGAAGTCTAGGTTTAGATGATATTTGAAAACTCAGAGTATTTCAAAACAAGTGTTTATGGAGAAATTTTCTGCTCAAGACTTGTAAGCAAGAAGGAATTGAAAACGAAAACAGGAGTGTAAGATCTAAACAGTGTAAAAATTAGAGAAAAATGAGAAAAATTAACTATGTGGGACGTTTGTGGAGAAGCAACAACCAAGTAGGGAAGGAGGGTGTGAGATGGACGTCGTATGGACAAAAAAAAGGGAAGACCTACAATAACATAGAGAAGAACTATGGAAGAAGACCTGAAGATGATGGGGTGGAGTTGGGGAGAAGCTGAAAGAAGAGCTGAAGATGGAAGCTGAAGAAGGAGTCAGACGGGAATGACTAGAATAGTTGAGACTTAGGAAACTAAATACAGTATTTATATTTATTGCATTGGAAAATTTTATGAAATGAATTTCAAGTAATTGAAAATTTACCAGTACATTCTGGTACGAATTGATAGGGGAGTTAAGACCAATTTTGATCTCTGACACCGCAGCGTTTTTTAAAAAAATGTTTTTCTCTTATATTTCAAGATTGTCTTTTTTTTTTCTTTTTTTCAAAATTATTAGTCGTGTGTCAAATGTATATGCAAGAGATTCGAACTATTTATCATTTGTGTACAAAAATGAGAGATATGACCCATTTGGAGATCTAGAAGAAAATAAACCTCCAGGTTTATTATTATCATTATTATTATTATTATTATTATTATTATTATTATTATTATTATTATTATTATTATTATTATTATTATTATTATTATTATTATAATTGTTCGATTCTCTTCAATAATAACATATGCAAAGGATCTTTTGAATAGGCCAGAAAATTTATAAACTCTTCCTTACTGTTGGCCTTTTATCTTTACAACGTGAATTTGATTCTTTGTCTCTTTTTTACTAGGTATTAAAGCTGTAAGTGCTCGAGAGAGCTGTCTACACAAATGTTATCACCTCTACGACACATTCGTTGTACAAGAGGTGCAGCGTCTGTACATGTATGTTGTGTGGACAATAGGAAATTCAAGACTGTTCGCTGTGGGGTTTTCTTATTTCTAACCCTCTCTGATCTATAGAATTCCCTTCCATACTATGTTTCCTACAGAATTTAATATCTTTCTCTTGAAGGTTCGCGTCTGTTGTCACGCATGAGAAATTTACATTAGTGGGCATTGCAAGGGTTTTATTATTATTTCACACTTTCCTTGAATAGGACTCAGTTAGAGAGCTATGGTATATATAACTATATATATATATATATATATATATATATATATATATATATATATATATATATATATATATATATATATATATATATATATATATATATATATATATATATATATATATATATATATATATATATATATATATATATATATATATATATATATATATATATATATATATATATATATATATATATATATATATATATATATATATATATATATATATATATATATATATATATAAATGAATATGATGAACGCTTTATAAACATCCTTCCATAAGCTACTGGGATAAGACTCTTTATGTAAAAAAATTGTCAGAGTTCAAAAGTTTAACTTGTGTTTTGATTTCCAGTTTAGTTCATTTCTCATACCAGTCGTTATACTTACAATACTGTCTCCCCTTTTAAAAGGAAACACATTCTTAAAATAAGTATAAATAATAATAATAATAATTTAATGATTTGCATAAAAAAAAATATCAAAAATTTTCTGAGGTTTGTTCCGATTTAGATTACAGAAGACTTTCAAAGCATACACTGATTTCAAGTTTCAATTCAAAAATTCTTTCAACTCTACTCTAATTAAGATTCTGACTGATTGCACAACTCTACTCTATACTGAGTCATTGAAGAATTTGGTCTGATTCATTGACGGTTTAGTAAAATAATGGATTGCGCAAAATTATGAATTGATCAAACACTAGTGAGACGAGAGTGAAAAATAATTGACTTTCGTAAAATCATAATTACACACACACACGCACACACACACACACACACACACACGCACTCAAATCAGAATTTGTCTTCGTCTATCATGGAGGAAATTTGATTGATGGGGATACTCAATTTCTCATTTGATAAGTTGTGGTGTTGGGATGGGGTGCATTTTAACTTCATAAATTTTCAAATTGAATAAATTTTCGACATATATATAGAGGAAAAAGAAAATATAGAGGATTTGAATTTCTATGAAGCCAAATTCCCTCATCTGTTTACCTACGTAATCATCTGCTTAAATATGAAATGTTGTTTGGAATAAGGTTAACATCTTTTCTCCCACTAAACACCTTTTAAAAAGAATTTATTCATGCCAAAGTTGCTCTCTATGTGTAGGGGTGACGTTCGCTTCTGTACGGAGTCCAAACTACATATTTGGAGTAGTTCCATCCATACAGTTCTTTTTTGAAAGGCGAAATTTATCACATTTCATCTCACCAACACTTTCACTTTTCAGTTGTTCTCAACACCTCAAGCTGTGTCAATATTCTTATTCTATTGATATTATGGCAGACATTGTCCTTTTGAACATTCTAGTCGTATAGCATCTTTATAGAGAAGAGCTCGCGTAATTGTACAGTTCGGCCCTTTTTTTATTCAGCTCTTTGGAACTAAACATAACAGCAATTGGATTATTCTTTGATGTTCCCTACTCTTTAGTGGAAGTATTAAGAATTCTCTTCACTCTTTTATTTTATCCAAATTCTTTGAATTCTGCACATTCTAATGCAACTCACGTTTGCCTTTAATTTAGAACTAAATATGTTCCCCTCATCCCACCCCCCCAACAAATTTTTGTGTGGGTCAGTCAAGTAACAGACCTTTTTTCACCAATGTATACTATATATATATATATATATATATATATATATATATATATATATATATATATATATATATATATATATATATATATATATATATATATATATATATATATATATATATATATATATATATATATATATAATTTCGTAGGAAAATCGACTTATATAAGATAATGAAACTGAATCTTTAGAGAGCAGTTGCAACCACCTGGAAAACACATTTTTCCAACTGGAAAAAAGACCCCAAGAGGCCTATGTTTCTGTAACATGGAAAAACGACTTGTCTCCTTTCATCTATATCTGTCTATAAAGAAGCCGTATCTCTTCCATGTGTAAACCGTCATGTAAGCGAAGAAATATGTGCACCATTTTTTTTTTCCCTTTAATGAAAGTTTTTCTTTGTGTAAACGAAAGTGTTCAGACATCCTTTTGTTGTAAATTTTTTATGTTTTTCTTCTTCATTCTTCTATTTTTCATTTTCTTTATCATTTCTTCTTCTTTTACCCTCTTTTCCCCTCAGAAGCATCCGCCTTATATACTTTGGCCCTTTATCTTGGTTTTAGAGGCTTAAGAAACTTAAACTTTAAATTGTTTTATGTAAAAAGCGGCTTTATAGTGGAAAGACCGAAGATCGAAAAGGGAGAGATCTTCTGCAGTGGCACCTTTCAAATCATTTTAGATTGTGTTGTGGCGTATATATTTCTTGGTTTCCATAGCAACATATCTAATGTTTCTCAGCCTAGTCGGTTGCCATGGAGACAGGAAATGACGTGATAGTTTAGGGAGGAGATGCCTTAGGCGGATTTATTTTATCAAAACTTCCACAAGGTGTCGTTCAGTGTGGGAGACCTTTAGATAGCAACGGAAAAAAGATGCAAAAGGAGGAGGAGGAGGAGGAGGAGAAGAGAGAGAGAGAGAGAGAGAGAGAGAGAGAGAGAGAGAGAGAGAGAGAGAGAGAGAGAGAGAGAGAGAGAGAGAGAAAGCGTTGAGAAGAAGCAAAAAAGATTCTTCCTATTTTGAGAAAGGGAAAGAAAAAAAAGGCTTGAAGAAAACCCGTCTTGCGTCTTTCGCGAAAAGATCAAATTTTAAATGGGTCTTTTATGTATATGAATGTAAGTATGTATATTTGTATGCAAACAGTCGTTTGAATTTATAAACAAATAAAGAATTATTTCTCGCAAACATTTGAAGCACAAACAAACAAACCATATATATATATATATATATATATATATATATATATATATATATATATATATATATATATATATATATATATATATATATATATATATATATATATATATATAATATATATATATATATATATATATATATATATATATATATATATATATATATATATATATATATATATATATATATATATATATATATATATATATATATATATATTATATACCAATATATATTATATATATAATATCGGCAAAAAAAGAATCGGTATCGGTATCGGAAGTATCGGCATATTTTAGGTATCGGTATCGGTAAAAATTTGATATCGCTCCACCCCTAATTTATATATATATCTACTACCCCCTAAAACAAAAGACAAATCGACTTAAAAGTACGTAAAACCCGACATTAAAACAATAAAAATAGACACTAAAATTAACGAAGACATAGTAAAATAACTTGTTATTTTACTTATATGTCTTCGTTAATTTTAGTGTCTTACTTTTTATTGTTTTAATGTCGGGTTTTACGTACTTTTAAGTCGATTTCCGTCTTTTGTTTTAGGGGGTAGTAGATATAAATATATATATAATATAATATATATATATATATATATATATATATATATATATATATATATATATATATATATATATATATAATATATATATATATATATATATATATATATATATATATATATATATCATGGCTACTATTATCTCCTCTGAAGATTAGATGCCTGAACTTTATGTACTTAACATTAAGGAATTTGGTTTCAACTGGTTTATGAGGTTCTCATTCCTGTTAGGTGGCACCTTGACCCTTGGCAAAACGTTTCATCTCTGTCACAGAACTTCCAACTTTTCTTCTTCTTAAGAGTGTTCATTCATGTATGTTAAGATGAATTAGACAACCGTCTAATTCGTTCTAATGCCTTAACTTCCTTTCTTTATAAAATTTGTGTATCTATTTTTAATGGGAAGATAAGGAAACACTTCAATTTTTCTAAATTTATCCTAGATTGTGATAATGACTTCCGCAAGGAAATGTCAAGTGTCGAGTGGTTCTCTTCGTTTCTTTCCCATCTTCTCTCAAAACTGATCCTCAAAATTATTGAATTTCAGTGATTATTTTGCTGTTTCTATTGACATGTCAAAAGCTCTGTACAGTCTGGATCATAGTTTTTACTTTCTCTCTCTGAAGCCATCACACCTTTCCATCAGTAGCGATTCCCCTTATCTCTTTTCTGATCTCACCTTCAGGATTAGAGTTTAGAGTTTAGATACAGATGAAATCCGAGTTGAGGACGACGGCAGGTTAGTATGTTGTCGGAGGCGTTGGAAATTTTTATTTTAAAATGATGGAGCTGGAGCTAGAGCAAGAGTTGGGGGTAAGCAAAAAACTTACTGACTCAGCAGATCTGATTTTAGGAGAACGTCGGCATTTGATTTGGATACCAGTTTATTTTTCCTCTTTCTCAGGTAAAAGTACCAATTAACTATAGCATATTTACACGATTATATATATATATATATTATATATATATATATATATATATATATATATATTATATATATATATATATATATATATATATATATATATATATATATATATATATATATATATATATATATATATATATATATATATATATATATATATATATATTATATATATATATATATATATATATATATATATATATATATATATATATATATATATATATATATATATATATATAATTAGATTCAAAAGTACAGAGAAAAAGAATCCAGATAACGTATTTGATATTGTATCAACTCTACATTTACTGAATAAAGCATCGATTTCTGTCAGACAGATATCGTTTTATATGTCACAAAAAAAAAAAAAAAAAA
>SEYY01024665.1:45000-55000 GCA_009176605.1 Armadillidium nasatum | reverse complement strand
AGGCTAGAATTATTTTTTTTTTTTTTGAGATTATAAACAGACAAAGAATTGTCGAAGAATGGCAAGAAATTATAGTCTAAGGTAGAAAATTAGGAAGGTCCAAATTAGACATGAGATACAAAACAATATATATTATATATATACTAAATATAAATATATTATATTATTATATTATATAATATAGATAATATATATATATTATATAATATAATATATATATAAATAATATATTATTTATATATATATATATGTATAATATATATATATATATTTATATAATAGTAATTATTTATAATATATTATATATATATATTATATATTATATAAGTAATATATATATATTTTTTTTTTTTTTTTTTTTTTTTTTTTTTTTTTTTTTTTTTTTTTTTTAAATCTATAATTCCATACTTTTTTTGCTTGATGACTGCAAGGTATATTGGTAAGTTAAGTAAATCATTTATTGCTGTATAATTTGAATCAATCATAGTGTGGCCACTGAAATAAAAACAATTAAAATATAGAAAATATAACCTTAAAATGAAAAAAAAAAAAAAAAAAAAAAAAAAAAAAAAAAAAAAAAAAAAAAAAATTGATAAAAAAATTGCTCGAAATTTGTCTAATAAATTAATTTTTTTGATTGTTTTGGATTATTTAGAATTTTTCTTCTCATAAGTAATGTTGATTTCTTGTGAATTTTTGGATTTTTGGATTAACTTCATTTTTTGTTTCTGTACAAAGGAAAAGTTTTAAATCTGGAAAGTTGAAACTATTTATTTTTAGCAGTGTGACACTCATGAATTAATTTACAGGAAGCGAATGGAAGTGTATTCGAGGGACGAAATTTTCCATTCTGGGAAAGAGTACTGTAAATGTTACTTATAAAGAAAGTTTCACAGTCACTAAAACAATTTAAAAATTTGGATTTTAAAAAAAACAACGAAAAAATCAAGTCGCTGGATCATATGAAATTGAGAATAGATAAATTACATTTCATAATCAAAACTAAGGAACAACTTTAATCATAGAGACTTATACAATTTTAAATAGGAAAAAATTATCTGAAAATTTAAATAAATAGAAATATGATCTACCAAATTTACTTTATTAACAAGTAAAGTGAATTTAAAAAAGGACAGAGCAATAAGTGATCTAAAGTTATAAATTTATTATGGATAAAAGTTTCAAAGTACCCAAGTTAAAAGGCAATGATATTCGATGGAAAAAGATGACTGGGCAAAAACTCTTTTAATTTTCGTTCAGGAGAAGTATGACATTAACCCCACAAAAAAATAAATAAAAATATAAAAATAAAAAAAAAAAAAAATAAAATTACATATCTTGTACCTCTTGAGAGAAAGACGATGTCTAATAAGTTATATATGCGCATGCATAGTATATATCATTTTATAAGTATATATAAGCACACCTTCAAGCATTTCACTGTTGGTAAAAACTGTGCCAGGACAATATAGGATCATTCTTAGTCCTTTGAATTAATATTTACGATCCTAATAACACTTTATTTTAAAACATAAACGTCATAAAAAACATAAAGATTCCGAACGACTTTATTACAAACAAATGTAAACTGGTTAGGTTACAAAATAATCAGTAAACACTTCTAGGCAATTATGACATAAATGACTCATTCGACACTGTTTTATAACTGGCTGAAAAAAAAGTTAAAAATATTTGTCCAATTTCTACGTCGCCTTTCAGATGAGAATTTTTGAGTGAGAAATAAAGATAAAATCGTGAAGAAATCTGAGAATATTCCAGCAGGTGTAGCTATACTCTTTGAGATCACTTTTCAATCTTTTTTTAGATATCATAATCTTAAGATAATTAATTAATCTTAATTATTTTATAAGTAAATAATAAATACAATTGATATTGCGGGATTTTTACTGACACACACACACACACACACACACAACACATACTACATATATATATATATATATATATATATATATATATATATATATATATATATATATATATATATATATATATATATATATATATATATATATATATATATATATATATATATATATATATATATATAAACTCATTGCCCTCCAGTTATACAAACTTTATAGATATTTAGAAATGAATTCCAGTACATTTATAAATTCATTTTCTTTACAATCTCAAGACATTTATTAAGCTATTTCCAATTGGCTTAATAAATACCTTGTAATTACCTGTCCAATGTTAAAGTATAAATTTGTATCAGAAAATGAAGCTCTTTGGGGCGAAATTGTCTTAAATAGACTCTTGACGGTCTTACATAGTCTCTTTCTGGTTTGATATAGTCTCTTTCATTGGCTTAAACCACACTGCAAATATTTTCGTAAAGAAATCGTTGGGACAATTGGGAAAAATGAAACAAAAAATTTGTAAAAATTTTTTTTTTTTTTTTTTTTTTTTTTTTTTTTTGGGTGGGGTGGGGGGATACCGTCTTTTTTCTATTGAATATTTTGTGATATTTTTACGATTTGTGGTATTATCCAAATTCGAAATATTTCCGTAATTCAATTTTACAAACTGATGTCCTGATTTATCCCCGGATTTCCTCTTAAAATCTCCAGATATTTATGCATACGTGTGAGAATTAATTTTAGTATTAAAAAATTCATAATTTTCTTTGAATGGAAATTTGCTTTAAATGAAAACTCATTCCTCAGTTCCTGTAGCCTCATTCCTCAATGCCTCAATGTATACCGCAATATTCCTCAATTCATTCTTCAATGTTTAAAGAAATGAATTTAAAAAATACTCAAAGAAAGAAATCTTTAAGGCAACATTTCTCTGATGAAAAGATTATTATAAACAGTAAAATAGGCTTTTTCTTCTTCCAGAACAATGATTATATCAGAGAAAGTTCTACTACAATGACATCAAAATTATCTAGTCTCAAAAGTATAGTTCTCAAATAAGACACGTCAGTGATGGATACAACAAATTTTTTTGTATCTTTCCATGTACGGTTGTAGATTCACAGCAAGTAATCTGTAGTTGAAGACGAAAACACAATTGGAATATATATATATATATATATATATATATATATATATATATATATATATATATATATATATATATATATATATATATATATATATATATATATATATATATATATATATATATATATATATATATATACCTGAATATTGTGAGTAACAAATATTTTAAAAACTTTTTACCAATCAATTCCCAAAAGACCGTCCTTATCTATTCTGCTCTATCCTTTATACAGGAGGAGAAGATGCCCTTAGAAATACGCAATTTTTAGTTCTCAACTTCTTTACCCATTCTTGAACAAATAAATATACTATCTTTCATACAGTCTCACTATTTATTTTTCATTAATTATCGCTACACCTTCTCTACCTCTGTTTTATTTATACGCACCTCTGATGCTCTAGTCTTCTTTACTTTCCAAACTTTACTTCTCTTCTATCTCTCAGCTTAGTTCCACTCAAAGGGTTTAAATATCAAATCCTCTCTTTTTGCTACTTTGTTCTCACTCTTCTCTCTCTCTCTCTCTCTCTCTCTCTCTCTCTCTCTCTCTCTTCCCCTCATCATTCACACCTCTATCATTTAGACAAGCAATTTTTAAATATTTCCCCTTTATTTCTTATTTTTATCTTTGTTTAATTAATCTAATTTTTACTTTTTTAAAAATTTTATTTAAATTTTTTTTTTTTTTTTTTACACTTTGGCATGTGCAATGCCAAAGTGTATGATGATTTCTTCAGCATATATATATATATATATATATATATATATATATATATATATATATATATATATATATATATATATATATATATATATATATATATATATATATATATATATATATATATAAGGGGTGGCTCGCGACCTAGTTGCAGGTTTTTGTGCAACCACCCTTATATATATTTCTCACATGGTTTCAGGTGATATTGGTGAGAACAATATATATATATATATATATATATATATATATATATATATATATATATATATATATATATAATATATATATATATATATATATATATATATATATATATATGTCTCCTCTGGTGGGCAAAGGCCGGAGGCCTACCAAATTCCACCAGAGTTGGGGAACATTCGGAATCTAGTCGCTAATTTGCCAACGTGACCCGATACACGGCGTTTAAAGTGTGCAAATCAAAGGAAGTTGGAAAAACAGATAAAGGGAGTGTGTTCCAGACTTTACCAGTAGAGTACATGTAAGAGTGAGCATAGCGGTTAAGTCTGGGGTCGGGGAATTGGACAGAGAAAGGATGAGACTGTGTATAAAGTCGTGTCGCACGAGCCCTTCTCAATAGAGGAGGTATGCGACGTGAGAGTTCAGAAGAGCAATGTTTGTTGTAATAGTGACAGTAAAGAGAAAGTGATGCAACAATTCGACGGGAAGAAAGAGACTGGAGAGAGTTAGTAAGAGTAGGAAAATTGATGAGACGAAAAGCCCTACACTTCACCTTTTCGATAATAGCTGTATGTGTGGAACCACCTTAGATGTGAGAGGCGTACTCCATACAGGGGCGAACAACACCCCTATACAGAGCAAGCAACTGGGGTGGCGTAAAAAAACCACGAAGGCGCCTCAGAACACCCAACCTCTTAAAAGCTTGTTTAGAGAGAGAAATAATGTGATCTTTCCAAGAAAGATCACGAGAAAAAGAAACACCCAGAATATTGAGGACAGATGAACGTTTGAGTTGAGTGTTTTCGAAGAAGATATCATAGTTGTGTGGAAGATTGTGTCGAGTAGAAAGATGGAAAAATTGAGGTTTTGAGGCATTGAAAACGACCATATTTTCTCTGCCCCAATTTGAAATACGAGAAAGATCAGAGGTCAGTTTCTCCAAGGCCATCCTTCTTGAATCTACCAACTGCTTCTCCAAGGCCATCTTTCTTGAATCTACCAACTGCTGTTGAGAGGGACGTCTTTCAAATTGAAAGGAGTAATGAAGGGTGGAGTCATCAGCATAGGAGTGTATAGGAGACGAAGTAATAGAGATAAGGTCATGGATGAAAATTGGAAAAATGAGTTGGAGAAGGGACAGATCCTTGAGGAACACCACTATTTATAGATTTATAGGAAGAACGGTGGCCGTCTACAACAGCTGCTATAGAACGACCAGAAAGGAAATTAGAGAGAAGGTCACAGAGAGAAGGATAGATTCCGAAAGAGGGAAGTTTGGAAATCAAAGCTTTGTGCCAGACTCTATCGAAAGCTTTCGATATGTCTAGTGCCACAGCGAAAGATTCACCGAAACCACGAAGAGCGGAGGACCAAGAGTCCGAAAGTAGGGAAAGAAGATCACAAGTAGAACTGGCTATCAGAGATAAGATTAGAAGAATTGAGATGTTTCCAAATCTTCCTGTTAAGGATAGATTCGAAAACTTTAGAAAGAACGGAGGTTAAAGAAATAGGACGATAGTTAGAGGGCTGAGAGGGGTCCCCCTTCTTCGGCACAGGTTGAATGAGCGCTCACGTTTCCAGCAAAAAGGGAAGGTCGAAGTAGAAAGGCAAAGACGAATTTGCTTACCAAGGCAGGGTGCAAGCTCTGAGGCACAAGTTTTGAGAACCGCAGAGGAATACCATCAGGACCATACGCCTTCTTAGTGTTAAGCTCAGAGAGAGCCGAAATGACATCTTTAGAAGAAAATACAATGTTATGCGTTGAAGGATGAGGAATAGCTCCGGAATCGTCTAAGGTAGAGTTAGAGGCAAAAGTATGAGCGAAGAGTTCAGCTTTAGTAGAAGGTAAAATGACAGATGTGCCATCAGAAGAAACCTGAGGAGGGAAAAACTAAGAAGCAAAGTTAAAGTTGACATTTTTTGCAAAATGCCAGAAAGGGCGATTAAGAAGATCCAGAAAGATTATTGCATTTGCGGCGGAGAAAAGAGGTTTTGGTAACTCGAAGAATAGATTTTGCACGAATCCGGGATGAAATATAAATTGGATGAGTTTCAGGAGTTTGAAGACGACGATAATCTCTGAAGGAAGCATCCCTACGGCGGATAGAGCGAGAACAAGTAGAGTTAAATCAAGGTTTGTTAGGTTTAGTAGAAGGGAAAGAATATGGAATGTACGCCTCCATGCCAGAGAGAATCACCTCGGTTATACGCTCAGCACACTCCGAGGAACCCCTCCCACGAAAGCAATAATCATTCCATGGGAAATCAGAGAAGTACAACCGCAAGTCAGACCAGTTAGCAGCACCGAAGTGCCACAAATGTCTCCTCGCCGAAGGCGGGGGCCGTTCTTGCGGAAGACTTGAAGTGACAGAACAAGATACGGAGATAAGAAGGTGATCGGATGAACCCAGAGGAGGAAAGAGTTTAACAGTATAAGGAGAAGGATAAGAAGTAAGGAAAAGATCAAGTATGTTGGGTTCATCACCAAGACGTCAGAGATACGGGTAGGAAGTTGCACCAACTGCTCAAGGTTGTTCTGGATAGAAAAGTTGTAGGCGAGTTCACCGGCTGGATCATGAGAACTAGATGAAAGCCATTGGCGGTGGTGAACATTGAAATCACCTAAAACGCTGATTTCGGAGAAAGGAGAAGAAAACAGAATGTGCTCTATTTTGGAGTTTAAATAGTCGAAGAATTTTGGATAGTCAGTAGAATTAGGAGGTAAATAAACAGAACAAATAAATTTAGTAGTAGAATTGCAAGAGAGCTTTAGCCATAAAGTAGAGAATTCAGGAGACTCCAAATTAGAGACACGAGAGCAAATAACATCGTTGCGCACATATGCGCAACAACCTCCTTTGGCTGAAAATTGAGGATAGATACAGTAGGAGGTAACAGAATAAGGTTTGCTGTCAGCACACTCAAGCACCTGAGTTTCGGTTAGAAACAAGAGATGAGGTTTAGAAGAGGATAGATGGTGTTCGACATAGGGCAAATTAGAAAAAAGACGGCGAATGTTGCAGAAATTAATGAAAAAAGAAGACCGTGCACCGGGGCAAGCCAGACGCCGGGTCATGGCGGCACCATTCCCATCATCGGAGACCGCCAACTCTCAATTGATGATGGGATGAGGGGTGGATGAGGGGCATTCTTTGGATGCCGCCCCTCGAAGCATCGCCGAGGCAGCTCTAATTTTCGCCATTTTTTGTTTTGTTTTATAAGGGTAATATAAGAGTAAGCGCCTTTAAATTTGTGGGAACATATGAAGAAATGGGGTGGAGAAGTAGTGGGAGCATAGACACTCCAGTATGAGGCGAATTAAGGTACACTAGTGACCCTCTGAGAAGGTGAAAAGCGAAAAGGAACGAACCAAAGGGCAACGGAATGAAACGGAATGGTCTAGTCCATCCTATCACTCCGTGAGTTTTGTCCAATAGGGGGTACTTGCATCGCTTCGGACGGCGCTACGTCCGCCAACTATATATATATATATATATATATATATATATATATATATATATATATATATATATATATATTTTTTTTTTTTTATTTTATTTTTATTAATATTAATATAAATTATAATTATTTTATAACCGATATATATATATATATATATATATATATATATATATATATATATATATATATATATATATATATATATATATATATATATATATATATATATATATATATATATATATATATATATATATATATATATATATATATATATATATATATATATATATATATATATATATATATATATATATATGTATATATATATATATATATATATATATATATATATATATATATATATATATATATATATATATATATATATATATATATATATATATATATATATATATATATATATATATATATATATATATATATATATATATATATATATATATATATATATATATATATATATATAATATATATATATATATATATATATATATATATATATATATATATATATATATATATATATATATATATATATATATATATATATATATATATATATATATAATGAAAATTACTTCTAAAAGAAGTAATAATACAAGCAGCTACTTAAAAAGTCAAATAAAGACACACCCTTGTATGGAGTACTGCTCTCTCATTTGTTATTTTAAGGGGGGGGAGGGGGAGAATACAGTTCTGCCTGTCTTTTGGATAGGATTGAGTTTAAGGCCAAAAGACTAATAAACTGTCCCCTACTTTCAAACTCCCTTGACCCTCCCTCTCTGCGACGTGATTTTGGCGCACAATCTCTTTTATACAGATCCTAAATGGTACGTGCTCGAACAGTGGTGGGGCTAAGGCCTTTGGGGCCCCTTATATATATATTATATATATATATATATATATATATATATATATATATATATATATATATATATATATATATATATATATATATATATATATATATATATATGTAACTACCATATTGAAAATGATTTGTCCCTCTCCTGCCACACATTCATAGTACACAACTACATCTAACACTTGATAGAGCCTTACGCATATAATATGAATATTTCACTTCTCTTTCTTCACATTCCACACATTTTTACTGATACACACTCTCTCTTATAAGAAAAAATGTGTATTAATTAAATATATCGTCTTTTTAAAAGTTTTTTTTTTTTTTTTTGAAGGGGAATGAGATCCCTGTGGAGATGAGCAAAGGAACTGCTTTTAAAGATTGCCCCTCACTCATTCTTCCCTTCCTCTGCCGCCACTTGGGATTTGTTTCTTTTAAAAGTGAAGTTGTCGCTAAGATACAACTCTTCTTTTTTTCATTAATATCTATAACATTAACTTCTATATTGCTTTTTGTATAACACCATATTCTATCTCTATAGACCTCAGCTTCTTTTCCTTTTCGAAACTTTGAGAACTAAAATCAAGTATTACTCTCTTCTTTTATACGTTCATTATTCTTAATTTTCATCTAAGAGGGAATATGTTCGCTTTTGTCTTCAATCAGATTGTTATTAAGCGTTATTCTTGTTATTAGACGTAATTTTATTCTTCAGAACTTTCTTTTTCATGACTTAGGTTCACTTATCGATGAACCGAAAAATCTAAATTTCTTAATTTTCATGGAACGCTAAAACTATTTTATCCTCTGGGTTCCTTCTATCATATTCGCATATCTGCTTCTTCAAGTTTTCATGGCTACTCCTAAATGTTTTTACTCTTAAGAGTTTTTAACCTTTGGAGAGGATTTGCTTTTGAGATTCTGAGCTGTTTGATGACCAGTTTGGTGGCTTCCACACACTCCCGCACGTTGAGGTCCTTTTTTTTTTATGGAGTGCATAGAATTCTTTTCAGAACTGATTTTTTCTGTTAATAGGGAGAGAATTCTAATTTCTTTAACTTCAATTATTCGGAAAAGTCTTAACCTTCGTTTAACTCTGCTTGTTCTCGTGCTGTTCATCGCTGAACTCATTCTCGTGAACAGTTCTCGTGAACATTCATCGCTGAACAATGGCTATAGAAAAAACTCATTTTAATTGTTTCATCCCAGAATGTCTTTCATGAAGCTGAATCAGGAAATACTATTTTTAATACTATTATAATTATAATTACTTTTACAGTCACTACTACTACTACTACTGCTTTATTTGATCATTACATTTACTTATCTTGTGGGTCAATAATATTACAAATTCTACAAATATATTTATCTGTTATTGGAAAATTGGAAAATAAGTTTAAAAAAAAAATATATTTCATATAAAGAATGGAACCAACTTCAACATAAGAAAAAGCAAAAGAAGAAAAAAAATCTAAAAATAAGGAAGTCCAATCACATCTGTTCGGGGAAATTGCTGACAATAAGGATTCTCTCTCTCTCTCTCTCTCTCTCTCTCTCTCTCTCTCTCTCTCTCTCTCTCTCTCTCTCTCTCTCATACACACACAAAACTTCTTCAAAGGTTTAGAAAAATGTCTGTTCTCCCCCTCCTCCCCCCTCCTCCCTCTCTTTCCATCTCTCTCCCTATCATTCCAAATTCT